>JAOXNR010036755.1:0-19346 GCA_028571225.1 Parsonsia alboflavescens | reverse complement strand
ATTAAATCTCCATGGCCATGGATAACTTTACCTTCAGGTCGAGCAAATGCCATAATGGGAATGTCATGGACTACCCTTTTGGCAGAGTCAGCTTTGGCAGATGCATCTATAGGCCTTTGCCCTTCTCAAAAGGGCCTTCATCAGATTGACCGACCTAGGCCAAAGGGATAATGTGGAGGTCTATTCAATGATAGATGGATAGCTCGGGAGAGATAGAGTACCTCATCGAAATCAAAAAGCTGGGGATGAAAGGGATAATGTGTAATTAAATCTCCATGGCCATGGATAACTTTACCTTCAGGTCGAGCAAATGCCATAATGGGAATGTCATGGACTACCCTCTTGGCAGAGTTAGCTTTGACAGATGCATCTAGAGGCCTTTGCCCTTCTCT
The DNA here is from genome assembly GCA_028571225.1 of Parsonsia alboflavescens. Lineage (NCBI taxonomy): Eukaryota > Viridiplantae > Streptophyta > Magnoliopsida > Gentianales > Apocynaceae > Parsonsia > Parsonsia alboflavescens. The sequence continues at coordinate 18,954 of JAOXNR010036755.1, read as the reverse complement.
AAAGGGCCTTCATCAGATTGACCGACCTAGGCCAAGGCTTCAGCAGCAGTGACCTCCTCCTATGAGATCGAATCAAGACTTTCTTTCTCCCAAGGGACAGGAGTGAAGCAGAACAAGTAGACAAGCAAGATCAAGATTGTTTAATAATTTCACTTCCTTAATTAGATAGAATTTTATTTACAAACTTGTTTTATTATTATTTTTTTTATTGTTTTCTTCTTGATTTTTTTGATTTCCTAGTCTGATTAGGAAAACAATACTTAGTTTTGGTAGTTTACTTGGATTCTATTTCCTAGTCTGATTAGGAACATAGAACTTCTAGTATTATAAATAAGGATGAATGCCTAAGAGCTAAAAAAATTTGAATCTACTATCAATAATATTTCAGAGTTTTTTTTCTCTTTCCTTGTGAACTCAAGGTTTTTTTCTTTCTTTCTTTGTCCTTTAACTACTTTATATTGAAGTTTGATTATTGGAGAAGAATTCTATTTTCGTAGTCTTGACCTCTGACAAGTTCAGAAGTTAGATTGACGAATAGCCTCAAACTTTGATGGGTTAACCAAAGTTTGAGTTTCCGAAAGTTTTTCTAAAATTGTTGCCGTCGCACTGTTCATCCAAGGTTATTGTTCACCGTCCCTGTTCAGGCGTACTGTTCACAGTCATTGTTCATTGGTTACTGTTCATCTGAACTAAAAGTTGAGATTTTTCTTGAGTTCCTATTATTAGATTTCTTCTAGAATTCTTATTCCTCAACCCACCCTATCCACTTGCGTCAATTGGTATCAGATCAAAGATCCGCGATGTTTGGAGGGAGTCTCAAACAAACCCTAGCCGCCTTGCAACAAGACAGAGAAGAGCTACGGGAAAAGATACAGCTAGTGCAAGAGAGCTGAGATCGACGGATACAACTAGCGCAAGAGAGCCGAGATAGATGGATATAAACCCTAATGGAGGAGGTGCTACGATTGGCTGTCCAACAAATAACCGATCAGCCTGAACCAACCGGCAGACACAACGGAGAAGGTGATGATGGTGAGGCAGATCGTGTCTCCCAGGAAGAGGAGAATGTCAACCACAAACGTCATCTTTTTCAGCAAAAGAATAACTTTGAAAAATATAATACTGCTACTACAAGTGAGACAGAGAAATCACCTGATGATTGTTTAGAAATTGGGGTTCCTCTTACTGTGGTTCTTCCTGCTGCTTCTTATCCATTTGTCGAAAAAGGTTTTGCAAATGCAGATGGTTGTAGTCCTGGGGAACAATACTAGGAATGTAGATGTTTGGTTTCAGCTAAAGATAATATTCTTTACCGCTCAATATTGCATCATCTTCTAATGGAGATTCTAAGATTTTAATGATATATAAATTTTTGATTGGATCAAACTTTTGTATTCCTAGTTTAGAAGTTGTCTTAAGGCGATTTGAGGGAGATTTTTTGAATCATACAGACTTAGGCAGCCTGGTTTCTCTATGATAAAGTTCAGTAAAGATTTGTGGGAATGTTTCTTAACAGTAGATACTGTCACCATAGATAATAACAGAGTGGGATTTGAAAATTTTGTATCAGATCTTGGAATGTATTATGAGAGGACACAGACGAATGGAATTCTATTGGTACAAATAGGAATGGAACCTGGAATTATGATCTATATGCTTCCTTGGGAATGGGGTACTTTAAAGGCCAGATCTTTCCATGGATGGGGAATGAAGTTTGATTCTTTTTTGTGCGACTATGGCATGGGCGTTGAGTCATTTGGAAAGTTAGGAGTTTCGATTTACTTTGAAGATCAGGAGGGGTCATTTGATTTACTTGATTGTATTGGAGGAATTTGGTCGTCCTTGTCAGATCTTGAGAAGTTGGGTGGCAATGCTTATAAGCTCGAGCTACCAGATCGTTACAGTATCTCTAATGTGTTCAATGTGCAACATCTTGCTCGTTTCCATGGAGACACGCGAGCTTGGGGACAAGCTCTCTCCAAGGGGAGGAGTCTGATGCAGAACAAGTAGACAAGCAAGATCAGGATTGTTTAATAATTTCACTTCCTTAATTAGATAGAATTTTATTTAGAAACTTCTTTTATTTATTTTTTATTGTGTTCTTCCTAATTTTTTTTATTTCCTAGTCTGATTAGGAAAACAATACTTAGCTTTAGTAGTTTACTTGGATTCTATTGCCTAGTCTGATTAGGAACTTAGAACTTCTAGTATTATAAATAAGGATGACTGCCTAAGAGCTAACAAATATTGAATCTACTATTAATAATATTTCAGAGTTTTTTTCTCTTTCCTTGTCAACTTAAGGTTTTTTGCTATCTTTCTTCGTCCTTTCACTACTTTATATTGAAATTTGATTATAGGAGAAGAATTCTATTTTCGTAGCACGACCTCTGACAAGTTTAGAAGTTAGATTGACGAAGAGCCTCAAACTTTGATGGGTTATCCAAAGTTTGAGTTTTCGAAAGTTTTTCTAAAATTGTTGCCATTGCACTGTTCATCTAGGGGTTACTATTCACCATCACTGTTCATCGGTTACTGTTCATTCGAACTAAAAGTTGCTATTTTTCTTGAGTTCCAGTTATTAGATTTCTTCCAGAATTTCTTATTCCTCAACCCACCCCATCCACCTGTGTCAAGGAGCTACTGCGCCTAGATGATATATCCCCTCGTGGATGTCCGGGTCCGTCTTTAAGTCCCCATTAAGCTCATGAACTTTGTGAATCACATCAATATAGCGTCCATAGAGCTGAGGATGAACGATGGACTCCACATAATCTCGGAAGGTCGGGATCCCCTTGAGCTTGGTCAAGGACACACTGCCATCCTCCTCACATATGTCCTGGAAATCCTCCAGCTAAGCCTCGAGCTCATGGATGCTATCCTTCTACTTGTTACCAAGCTTGAGCAGCTGCTCGCTTTTCTTGGCAGCTTCATCAAGGTTGAGGCCATCATCAGATTCTCGGATTTGGCCTCGGTGATGTTCTTTTTGCATTCCCCAAGAGGTTGCTCATGACCATATAGGAAGCATTGGCTTTCACTGCAGAGGCAGCTAGCTTTGCATTCTCTTTTTCAATACGAGTTTTCTCGTCTTGGAGCTTAGAGACCAGGGTAGAGAACTCCCAAACTTTCTGCACTCTCTCCACTTGTCTTCTTAGTCGCTCACCTTAGAAGGCATGGTTATGGAAAGAAGAAAAAAAGAAATAAGAAAGGTCAGTATTCAAGAAGAATTGAAATAGAAGCAACTACAAAAAATATAGAAAGGTCAGTATTCATGAGCTACCGACAGATATCCCTATCAACAGGAGGTGCACACTCCATCATTAAGGATTGGGAGTGTGGCCATTGGAACAACGAGTCCGAAGACTCCATAGCAAGGTCGGGGACCCACCTTGCGGTCCTCTCAGCGGTGTGGGAGGATAAGGATAGATTCCCCAACCTCTTTAATGTCTCAGCGACTGAATCGGCCTCACATTGAACTCCAACCCCTGCTTTGAGGTCGCTGGAGCCTTCCCTTTCCCCGAGGAGGTCAAAGGAAGCTTTTCCCCAGTGGTGTAGATTAGGAGAAAGGAGAAGAAGATGAAATCAGAATTTTTGTGGGCCTTTCAGTAACCTGCAAAGTAGCAGCCTCGGCATTTCTCTTCAGAGTGGTCCAAGTTCAACCTGCCATGGCAATCTTTTTACTCTGAGTTTGGGGGATAGGGATCTTGAAGGAAGAACCCCAGAGACTGGAGTACTAGCAGTCGTAAAGAAGGCTCCTGCAGCATTACCAGGGCCGTTGGTAGAAGCTCGGAAGGCCAACAACATTTCTTGTTTACCCTATTTAGAACTAATGGAGGACTTTAGAAGCCATGTGGTCCTTGTCGCTACCAAAACAAACAAAAAAGAGATGTTAGCATAGATGAAGGTTAAATACTTGTTAAAAGCTGAAGAAATGAACAAATTTCCTACCATTGGGAAGAATTCCCATGCTTCTCCTAAGAGAAGAAAGGTTGCTGTCTGCTAGACTTACCAATCCGATAGAACGGAGAAAGGCTAAAGGCCAAACCGGCTGGCTACCTTAGACCTTCTCAATGTTGGAATAGGCCAGGTCGACCAAGAAAGTTCTATCCCTCCTCGGCTTGCCGGCCAAGGTAGGGAGTAGAAGATCTTATTCAAATTTTAGTCCAGGTAGGGCTCGAACTGGACCAAACTGTTTGGAATCTTGGCAAAGAAGAAAGAATCCCTCTAATCCCAGCAAGAGGATTGGAAGGGACCTACCAACTTGTACCTATTATTGAATTGGAGGCACCCTAGACTAGTTTTATTTGGTGTCGAGGAGACACCGACCTTGAAGAAGCATCTAAGGAGGTCCAGAGAACCTAGAACTCTGTAGAGGTGATAGGTTGTAATGAACCCGATTACAATTCGCATAGCATTAGGAATGAGCTGTGCTATGGGAAAATTCCAAAAATGAACTATATCATAAAATAGAGGGTGCAAGTAAGGCATACGAATGCCCCCTCTGAGGTTGGTCGGGTGAAGGACTATGTGTCCAACACGATGGCTATTGGGGAGCTTAGATTCCCAAGTGGCACTATATCCTCCCTATTCAAACCCCTCTCCCCACTGATTTGAAAAATCTCAAAGGGACCTAAGGAAGAAGACAAGGAAAAGACCTCTAAGCCAAAGAGTGGTAAACGTTGCTAGTCACTCCAGAAGCCCTATCAGTGATTGGAGGTAAATAAAATACCTCGTTTTCTTTGTTTACCTAGCCGGAGGGGGGGGGGGGGGGGAAGGCCTAAAAACCTCTCTAGAATGGAGAGAAGGTGTGCTAGACAGAGATAATCTAGTTGAGGAAGATGACTTGGGAAGAGACACAGAAGACTTTTTCTCAAATAAGAATGGAAAGATGAGATTTTTTATGAAAATAGTAAATGGAAGAGAAAAGAGAACTCACTTGTTAATTTCTGAGAGATTAAGAAAGAAGCTATTCTAAACCCTGAGATACTCGCCAAACAGAGGAAAAGAGGGAGTTCAGGAAGGAAGTAGATGGTATTACAAAAAAGAGTTTAGGTAAATCCTAAAACCTTCCAACGCTTCCCAATTTCTCTGTGAGAAGGAGTCTTTTGGGTTGCTGAAAAAGATTTGGTACATCGGAAACCAAGGCAACTGCGAAGCGATCGCGACTTAAAGAAAAAAGATTTGGTACATCGAAAACTGAGAAGGTAGGTCACCTCCAAAACTGGCCATTACAGAAAAAACGGCTCAGAGGTCGCGACTTAAAGATGGTAATTTAGTCTCCACTACCATCGAGCTAGTTGGGCTTGAAGCGGGGTAATGATGGGAGAAACAGATACGACCTGAAATTTTCAATTTTTCTTTTCTTTTATAATATAATATTTTTTAATTATTTTAATATTAAATTATATATAAATAAATTTTTACATCTGTATACTCAGTATTTTCTAATATTATTTTTGACGAGAGAAACAGGAACAACCCAGATAAGTTAACTCAAATGGGCTCAAGCGTCGACCCAAATACCTGAAAGTCAGACTCACCAGTCAAGAGAAAACGTGGGCTGCGACCTCCTATCACCGACCTCCAAAATGAGCTCAGAAGAGGTCTCATTAGACCACGGCCTTCAACCCGGTGAGCTCCAATCCGTCTCATACATCTTCCATGCTGTAACAAACTATGCATGACTCCTAACACGTCCCATAAGCCTATGATCACTCGGTGCGACTTCCAGAAGAGATAATCGAGACCTTCGACGTCCACGGGTAGGTCGTGAAGTTGGTTTAAAGATCGTTAGTGAGCTCGTAGCTCTAGACCAGAAACGTGAATGACAAGATATCTAAACTGATGAACACTTCACGATTCTAAGGGCAATTGGCGGGATATGATATGATCTCACAATTATCCTAATTAAATAGTATCACGTAACTGAAAAGCCCTGATCCAAGAGGAAACTTACTTCATTCAATATATAATCAAATTACAAACAGTCTACGGACAAGGACACAGTGTTTTGGAGTTAATTACTTGAGATTACTTTCTTAGAATATTGACGTATGCATCCGAGCTCTTCCCCTGGCATCAACCCACTTCAATGACTCACTCCTTTTCTTCTCAGGTTGTGAACACGGAAGCCATCGAGGTTCAGGGTGACTCGGAGGCTACTTCTGAGCTCCATCACTTCTAGTGCTGATTGTGGGAAGACATTCTAAAAGCCTAGCTTCCTTACCTATACAAAAAATAAACAAGAATCGTGATGACTCCATCACAACCTACACGCGATCAACCACCATGTAGGGGCAGACCATCCAATACAACACAGTTATGCACTGGAGAAGCATTGCTGGAAGACCCTTCCCAATGGAGAAAAATAACAACAATCTAGGGCTGGTCAATCAGCAAGAATAGCCAAGGTCGGCCTGGTCTAAGCTATCCCAAATGATTCAAATGAACCCTCCACTTGAGTAGGAAAGGTCAAGATGTGGACACCCTGACCAGACCAACAATGGTGGAAATCCCAGACCACAGAGATCTAGGGGAAATCAAATGATTATCCCAGCCGACCACTTAGAATGCATAGTGGTTGCCCTACAAGGACTCTTTGGTAGAGGAGATTACTTGTCAATAGGGCGCACTCCCATACCATCTCAGAGGGAGACACATAGATCTAGGGGAAATTGAATGATTGTCCCAGCCGACCACTTAGAATGCATGGTGGTTGCCCTAGAAAGACTGTTTGGTAGAGGAGATTACTTGTCAACAGGGTGCACTCCCATACTATCTTAGAGGGAGACACATGCTGGTCACACACAGTCTGACCAGCCCCACATTCGGAAGTAAGGAATGACCTCCAGCCTGATGAGGAAGGTCAAGGATGGAAGGAGGGGGGGCGGGTGGAGAGTCCCACATGTGGCCGACCTTAGAGAAACCCTGAATAATGGAAGGGGCTATGACCTATGAGACCGGCTCAACCGATTTGCTATATCACGAGGTCAGAGACAAGATGCCAATCAAGAAGAGTAGAGGAGCTCGTTCAGAACTCCTCTTGAAGAAAGGATACTTGCTTGGTTAAGCATGATAGAAAAGACAGGCAGCAACCCTCGAGGGTAGCCTTGAATATATCGAGGAGAGCTACTCTCCCAACTAATCGAGAGAGAAATGGAAATCAAGAGGTACAGAGCAGTGTGGACCTGTCAGAACCTTTGCCATTTGTCCACAACATCGGGACTGCTCGAATGCCACCAGGATTCAAAGCTCCATAAGTGGAGACAAAATATGACGGCACAGGGGAACCGTTACAACACATAGATGAATATGTGTCCTACATGGAGATGTTTGAGTATCCCCGACCACGTCAAATATAACGCTTTCCGGTCCACGCTGACCACGAAAGCATAGTCTTGGTTCAAAGGAATCCAAGAGGCAAGTATCTCGAGTTGGACTTAGCTGAAGGAGCTGTTTATGAAAAACTATCAAAGCAGCAAGAGATGTGAAAAAGACATCAATGATCTTTTCAATATCAAACAAAAGTTTGGTGAGAGCACAAGAAGCTACTACAGTCACTTCAATGACGAGGCAGTAGAGATCGAGCAAAAGAACAATGACATCTACATCACTGCCTTCAAGCAAGGATTGTAAGGGGGCTATGTTGTCCTCAGATTGGCAAAAGAGCTAGTAAAAACCGTAAAGGAGTTACAAACACTTCTTGAGAAATGAATTAATGCTGAAGGGACAGTAGTCCAAAAGAAGATTCTTGGTTTTGCCTCGGCCACTAGGAAAGAAAACAAAAGGCATCCAAGAAGCCCACAGACATAAAAAAGAGACAGATAAGAAGAAGAAGACCATTCTAAACCTGGTGACCACTCCTCTCATGACCTCACGGGCAGAGATACTAGTGGTTATGGAAAAGAATGATCTCTTAAAGCCCCCCAGGCCTCTCAAAACTGGCATGGCCAAGACACACTCGACCATATTTTGCACTATCACAAAGAACGTGGTCATCTCACGGAGGACTGCTTCGACCACAAGCTCAAGATTAAGAGGTTGGTCAAGGAATGCCACTTGCAAGAGTTCTTGGTAAGGAACACAAGCCCAACAAACCCTCCTCCAACAGTTGCACACAACCAGCGACCTCTAGTCGTCTAGATAAATGCCATAGAAAGGAGGTTGAAGCGAGCTTGGGGAGAAGCTTTAGAGCCCTTAACGGTGTCGTTCCAGATTGGGGATTTCCTGGTATGTATGATACTGGTTGATACCGGGGGTGCAATAAATGTCTTGTACAAGAAGGGATTTGACCAAATGGGGATATACAAGTACTCGCTGATAAAGTCAGACACCGCCCTAAATAGTTTTAATGGCAGCACGACCTATGCGGATGGAATTTTGTGGTTTCCAGCTATGGTCTTCTTGGATGGCAGGGGGGTCACTAAGGTCATGGACTAGTTGGTGGTCGATGCTCCCGGAACATATAACACAATTCTGGGTAGAAGAGGGGTCATGGACCTAAAAGCAGAGATCTCTTTGCTGAACTACTACATGAAAATCCAGGTTGGAGAAGCTTGGGTCATCCTAGAAGGAGATTGGCAGCTTACCATAGAAGGCTACCTTGTCGAAGGTAGTACGGAGACCACAACGGAGCCCAGGTAAGAAGGTTTCATTGACCTCCCGAATGGGAATGATGAATTCAAAATTCAAGCAGCCAGCAGAAGAGAAAAAGTTTTCCTCAACCCAGAATTAACTAAGAAAGGGATAAAGATAGGCGAGCTTTTGCCTTCCAGAATTAAAGGGAAGCTCGTGGACTCTCTACAATAATATCTGAAAGTCTTAGCTTGGCGACCTGCCGACCTTGAAGGCATGAACAAGAGAATTGAAGAGCACAAGGTTGGACTCAAACCATGGGTGAAACCAATGAAGTAAAAGAAGAGGACATTTACTCCAAAGCGAAATGAGGTCATTGCCCAAGAAGTCCAAGCGCTTCTTCCTATTGGAATTTTGAAAGAAGTAGTGTACCAAGAATGGCTGGCTAACCCAGTGGTTGTGCTAAAGAAAGAAGGGATGTGTAGGATGTCTGTGGATTTCACCACACTAAACAAACACTACCAGAAGGACTCATATGCACTTCGTAGCATTAATCAAATGGTAGGCTCAACAGCCGGATACCAATGGCTATGTTTATTAGATGCCTACAAGGGGTACCACCAAATTTCAATGGCAACAGGGGATACGGAAAAGACCTCATTTATCATTTAGGTAGTTACCTATTGTTATACCAAGATGCCATTCGGTTTGAAAAACATAGGGGCAGAATTCCAGCGAGCTATCCATGAGGTTTTCAAGAACTTGCTCGGGGAGAAGCATTGAAGTCTACATGGATGACATCGTAATCAAGTTCAGGACCTCTGAGGACTTCATTGAGGACATCAAGGAGACTTTCCAGATATAGAAACCATGAAGCTTAACCCCGAGAAATGTACCTTCGGGATCTTGGCAGGTAAATTCTTAGGCTTCATGATATCAAAATGAGCCATTGATTCCAATCCTGATAAAATATAAGCACTATTAGACATAGAACCTCCTATAAACATTAAAGAGGTCCAAAGTTTGGCTAGAAAGATGGTGGCATTGGGGCACTTCATTAGCAAAATGGCTGACGAAGGAAAAAAATTTTATGACATCATAAAGAAGTCGAAAAATTTTCAATAGACTAAAGATTGCCAAAAAGCTTTCAGCAAATTGAAAGACTTCCTAGGGATGCCCCCTCAACTCATCTACCCGATTTTAGGGGAGGAGATTCTGATGTACCTAACTACAACAGAAAAGGCATTTAGTTCGGTGCTACTAGTAGAAAGGTCAAGTTTAGAATTTCCAATTTATTATGTAAACCGTTTGCTTAGAGGTCCTAAAATTTGGTATTCAAACCTCAAAAAATTTTTGTACCTGATTATTATTACCTTAAGGAAGCTTAAGCCTTAGTTTGAAGCTTATCCGATAAGAGTGTTAACCAATCTACCAATAAAACTAGCTCTGGCGAAACCCAAGCTATTGGATAGGACAATGAAGTGGTGTCTCGAGTTCCTGGGATATCAAATTGAATTTCAGCCAAGGAAAGCAATCAAAGCTCAAGCTCTCTCAGACGTTGTAGAAGAATGCACAAGAGCTCCACTGAAGCTCACAAGTGCTTGTGAAGTTAATATCTAGACCATGTACATAGATGGCTCCACGAAAAAGGAAAATTTAGGTGCAGGAATTTTATTGATTAGCCCTAAGGGTGTGAGAATCCCTTACTCCTGTGAAATACAACTTCCCAACCTCGAATAATGAATTCAAATACAATGCTCTGTTAATAGGTCTAAGACTCATAAGAGCTCTAAAAGTCCAAAAATTGCACGTCAAAACTAATTCACAAGTTATAGCCAGCCAGGTCACTAGGGAATACGAAGCTAGAGAGGAGAACATCATCAAATATCTCAGAAGAGTAAGAGACATAACTTCCAACCATGAGCATTTCCTCATTGAGCAAATACCTAGAGAGCAAAACGAAGAAGTAGAGGCACAATCTAAAGTCTACCAAGAGATAGTAGGGACAAAAGTAGAGTTGTTGGTGGAACAATTATACTCTCCTAACAAAAACCAAGAAGAGAACTTGGTTATAGAGGACCTGGAAGACTGGAGGTATCCAATCTACAATTTCCTCAAAGATGGCGACCTTCCGCAAGATCCCAAAGAAGCTTGCCAAGTAAGAAAGTGAGCACCTCGCTATGTCCTAATAGGAGATGACGAGGTGTACAAAAGGTCATACACATGGCCATTCCTAAACTTCCTAAGTAAGGGAGAAGGAGAGTGTGTCATTGAAGAGGTACATAGTGGAATATGTGGATCGCACATAGGAGCAAAGCAGTCTCCAAGAAAATACTATGGATGGGGTATTATTAGCCTTCAATGGTTTCAGACATCAAGAAGGTCATACAGAAATGCACGAGCTGCCAGTTGCATTTAAACAAATCACAAGTGTCGCCAACAAGGTATCAATCCATCAATGCATTGGTACCTTTTGACATATAGGGTATCGACATATTAGGACCCTTCACAAAAGGAGTGGAGGGTGTCCAATTCTTAATTGTTGTTGTACAGTACTTCACCTGGTAGGTTAAAGCTAAGCCAATGGAAATAATTTCATCGCCAAAAGTCCAGTCTTTTGTATGGAGAAACATTGTATGCAGATTCAGGATTCCCCAACAATGGATGAGAATTCATCGGCAACCCATTCAAGACTTTCTGTGAAAACTTGAATATTAAATAGAGGTTAACCTCTATACCTTATCCCCAAGCTAATGGATTGGCTGAGGTTACAAACAAAACTATTCTGGAAGGTCTCAAGAAAAGAGTCACTGAGCTTGAGAAGGAAGGTCACAAACCTTCCTGGCCAGAAGAAATTCCAAGCGTCTTGTGGCATGCAAAACCAACCCTAGGAAAGCCACTAGAGAAACACCATTCAATTTATGCTTTGGTGCAGAGGCAATAATGCCAGTCAAGATTGGAATGAAATCCCTAAGACTAATCGAATATGATTCAGTCTTAAACAAGGGGGAGAGAAGGGTAGACCTCGACCTTCTTGAAGAAGTTAGAAACAAAGCCATAGAAGCCGAAAGAAGATATAAAAGGCAAGTCACAAATTTTTTCAACAAAAAAGTGGAAGGAAAACATTGCACAGTTGGAGAAATGGTCCTCGAAAGGTCAGATGTTGGGAAATAAGGACTATTGATAAAGCTGCAAGAAAGCTAGGAAGGATCTTTACATAATCCAAGAAGTCCACAAAGGAGAGTGCTATAAGCTCGCTAATCTCGAAGGAAGACAAGTCATAAGACCTTGGAATATTTGTCATCTAAAGAAATTCTATGCTTAAGGCTTCCAAGAACTTCTCAGACACGTAAATTCACTATACAACTCGGGAAGTTGTCTGAAAGGAACTCGTTGAGTAGCGAGGTGACGTCGATGACCATTTCAGTTTAATTTGGACAAAGTAGGAATAAAAGATAAGTTTTCAGAATTTATTGAGACCATATTTCATCTTATTTGACTTAGTTTCAGAGCTAGTTCAAACTATTATGCATGTTCTAAGTGTTAAAGCAAAGACAAGATACTTGGGGAAAACAGCTGACATAAAGAAAGAGGCCACAAACTGACCTCCTTGTGTGATCCCTGTTCAGTGATTCTTTGTTTAAATATATTTGCTTATGGTTTTAAGTCTTCTTTTAATTCTTTTTCTTCGTTCTACGTTTATCATTATCGAATATCTTGAATTTTTGTTACAGTTACACCTTTGAATTATTCTTTTCCATTTGCACGACATCATTATTCATAATCATGAAGATGTTCAAATGAAATCTCATCACTTTCTTGCAATACAATTTTTAAGGAATTTATTCCCTATTTTTCTAAGAAGATCCATAAATGGATCACGCATGTTTTATTCTTGGAAATAATATACTTAAGATTTCTTGAGTGGTACTCACGCATCATGTTATTCGGGTTGTTTCTGTAACGATCTCGATAAAGATTTTAGAATATGGTATCTTTAGGGTTATAGAATGAACCTTTGATTAGAAAGTGCAAGCTAGTTTTTAGTTCTATTAGTAACCCTATAAGATAGAATATTATTTGAATCTTTGACTTGTTGCTGGCCAGGGTATTTAGGGTTGGGCACTCTACAAGGGTCAAGAAGGTATTAGGCCAACGATCCTTGTCTATGGATCCCGCTACTAGATTAATCTCGTAACTGTGTTAGGAGGTTTGCCATGGTGAGTAGAGATTGTTGCATGACCACGTTGGTCCTTGGAGAATATTCTCCTTATTCTTGTGGTGTGTTGCTGCTGAAAATCATGATCACGTTTAAAGTAATAAAGTCGGTAAAATGGTTTTTAAAATAAAAGTCATTATGACTTCTTGTTTTATGAAATTCAGATATGTTCTCTAAGTGTATTGTTTTATGATTTTTTTATTATCATGAAATGAGTTCTAATGTCTTTTTGAGAAAAAGAAAAGAAAACTGGTTTGGGATTGATACCGTTAAACATTACTTTTTCTCTGAGCTTTTTGTGCTTATTTGCTCTAATTCATTCGTTTCCTTTCATTTTTCCTGAGGAAGATCTTTGAGCAGGAAGGTATTTCTTCTAAGGCACGTTCTAAGTGTTGGTTATATTGTATTTGTTGGATGTTCTGCAGTATTTTTATAAGTTAATGAGTTAACCATGAATTCTATATCCTTGTATTAATTCGAGATGAGAATCGGTCTGTCACTACAAAAAAACAGGGTCATATGGTGAAGGTTAAAAATGCATATTGTGGGGGGTTTAAACCTCAAAATATAAATTTGCGGAGGACCTAAAAACCCCCACAATCAAAAAATTATGGAGGTTTTAGACCTCCATTTTATTTAAATAAAACCACCGCAATATATTATGGCTGTTTTTCAAAAATCCCCACAATCCGATCTCCTATAAAATGATTATGGGGATTTTTGAAAAGCCATAATATATTGCGACGGTTTTATTTAAATAAAATGGAGGTTTAAAACCTAAACAATTTTATTTTCTCCCCTCCCAAAACTCCCACCATATTTCAATTTTTTATCTTGATTTAATAATTGTGATGGTTTTTTAAACTCCACAACATTTAAAAATTTGTTTTCCATTTTTTTAGGGATCCTCAACCCCTATGATACTTTAATTTTAATTTACTCTCTTTAAATAGTGGTAGTTTCAAACTTCCTCAATTATTAATTCAAACTTCCTCAATTATTAATTCATACTTTTTTGTTTATTTCAAAAAAAAAAAATTGTGAATTAATGTTCCATAATATGAATACCTATTTAAATCCTAATAATAGACACATATAATATTTATTAATACTATTAGATATTTGTTGGCTATTATTTTGGGTTTTAATAATTCATTAGGGCAATTATTATTTTGGTTTTTGAATATTACAGGTTGATCAAATTAGTGTTTAAGTTAGTGTTGGTTGCCTATTCTGAATTGGTATTTTCATAATTATCTCTGGAATATTCTCATATCTAAAACGATATTGATTATCTTTTAGCAATTGATATATTTCATATATTCTTGCTATCTTTAAGTGATTGAATTGGAGAATGATTGAACGTATATGCTGAGGAATCCATGCTTAAAAATCCTTATAAATATTCATGAGAATATTTACAGTAGTTTCAGATCTCGGGAGGAGCATCTCTATCACACTATCACAAGCTTTCACAAGCGTGTTACGGGAGTGTTACTAAGGTTCTTGCAAGACGGTTCCAGAACTCAGGGGGAGTTCGACTTCGGTAGATGTTTTGTCGCCTTCGGAGGGATTCTTGAAGGTGTTGTGATATAAGCAAGAGGGATTCATGTTGTGGTTCGATAAGGTAAAAGTTAGATTAGGTTTGTATTAGATAGAGGTCCTAATATTGGATGTTTTTCCAATGGGGTGAACCTCGTTATATCTTGCGTTCATTTACTTTCTGTAAAGATTTACTTATTTAGCTTATTACTTTTATTTATTAGTTAAATTGCTAGCATTAGATTCTATCAATTGGTATCAAAGACGAACACTAACGAATCAGTGATAGATCTTGGATTAAGAATCTTTTTGTTGCAGCAATGAGCGGATTACAATAAGGAGGATCTGTGAGCAGACCACCTCCACTCAACGGATCAAATTATTCATATTGGAAGGCTCGAATGACTGCATTCATCAAAGCACTTGATGAAAAGGCATGGAAATCAATTCAAAATTAATGGACTGCTCCTAAAGATGAGGAGGACCTTTTGAAGGAGGAAGATGACTAGACCGAGGAAGGGGAAAAAGAAATGCTATTTTTAATGCTGTTGATGTTAATCAGTTTCGTTGGATTGCTCAGTGTTTTACAACAAAAGAGGCCTGGACAACCTTACAAACTGCACATGAAGGAACATCAACTGTGAGACGTTCCAAATTACAAATGATTAGCTCTCATTTTGAAAAATTGCAGATGGATGAAAATGAAACAATTGCTGATTTTCATGCTAAATTAAGTGATTTAGCAAATGAGTCATTCATACTTGGAAAGCCAATGACTGAAGAAACATTAGCATGTAAAACTCTGAGATCCTTTCCTGAACGCTTCGCTCACAAGGTAACAGCAATTGAAGAATCAAAGGATACAGATACAATTAGGTATGATGAATTAATTGGCTCACTACAAACATTCGAGATGAACTTAAAGCCAAATCGGAGTTATAAAAGCATTGCTTTTCAAGTTGTTCATCCCATTGATTTAGAAATCAACTGCTCAGAAGATGTTCAGCAAGCTATGTCCCTGATCACAAGTAATTTCAACAAAATGTACAGACGAATCAAATGGAAACAAAATCCAGGTCAATTCAGGAACAATGTTGGGAACAGGAAACCTTTTCGTAAGCCTCACTCTGACGTTGTTGATTCTAATAACAAAACTAAAAAAAAGAATTCAATGTAGAGAATGTGAAGGTTATGGTCACATTCAGGCTGAATGGGCAACCTATCTCAAGAAGCATAAAAAATCTTTTATCAGTACATGGAGTGATGAAGAACAAACTAATGAGGATGGGGAAAGAGCTGATCAGAGAAATAATTTTGTTGCTTTACATGGTAAATGTGAATTATATGACAATACAGGTATGACAGATGGTGACCTAGATGAAGAAATAGAGGTAAGACAATGCTTTCCTGAATTAACTGACATAGACAGTGACAGCGAACTCACTCCAAATGAAATGCTTGAAGCTTATTAAGAGTTCGTTCCTACTTGTCATTACTGTCTACAAAAAGGACATATTCGGCCAAATTGTTACAAGATGCTATTTGCCACCAGTTTTCTGATCTCATCAACACAGCTGAAACAGACTAGGATTCACAAACCTAAACAAATTTGGGTTAAGAAAAATAAGCAAAATTGTTTGGCTGGTTTTATGTCATTAAAAGTAATAGAGTCTACTCCATGGTTCTTTGATAGTGGTTGTTCTCGTCACATGACTGGTAGAAAGGAACATTTGATTGATTTTCATGAATGTATTCTTGGCCACGTCACTTTTGGTGATGGTAAATAGGGTCAAATCTTGGGAAAAGGTACTCTTATGGTAAAAAGAATGCCTCAACTTCATAATGTGTTTTTAGTATTAGGTCTTTAAGCAAATTTGATTAGCATTAGTCAGTTATGTGATGATGAGCTACTTGTTAAGTTTACTAAAAATACATGTCAGGTTTATGATGAAAATAAGAACTACATTCTGTCTGGCACTAGATCGTCAAGTAATTGTTATACCACTGATACAGCTATACATTGTAACAGTACAAGTCATAACAATATTGAATTATGGCATGAAAGATTAGGTCATGTAAACTTAAAACAACTAACTGAAATCTCTGTTACAGGTGCTGTTAAAGGAATCCCTGAATTTGGAACTATTAAAGATGCTATGTGTGATGCTTGTCAACTTGGAAAGTAGAAACATCAACACAAAAAGCAGTCAATTTCATTACTACATCTCGTCCACTTGAGCTTTTACATATGGATCTCATGGGTCCTATGCAAGTTGAAAGTGTGGCTGGTAAGAAATATGTGTTTGTTTGTGTGGATGATTTTTCTAGATTTACCTAGGTAGATTTTCTTATTGAAAAATCAAATTCTTTTGAATCATTCAAACGGTTATCTAAGCGATCAACCACTGAAAAAGCTGATACTTTTGGAAAAATTATTCGCATTAGAAGTGATAATGGAAAAGAATTTGAAAATACAGTGTTTACTAGTTTCTGTGAAGAGCATGGTATTTTGCATGAGTTCTCTGCACCAAAGACACCACAACAGAATGGTGTTGTTGAAAGGAAAAATAGGAGTTTACAAGAAATGGCTAGGGTTATGTTGTATGCTAAAGGAATACCATCAAAGTATTGGGCTGAAGCTATTAATACTGCTTGCTATATCATTAATCATGTCTATTTCAGAGCAGGAACTAAATTGACTTCCTATGAACTATGGAAAGGAAGAAAACCAAATGTTTGTTACTTTCATGTCTTTGGAAGTAACTGTTTTATTTTGAATGACAGAGATAGCCTTGGTAAGTTTGATCCAAAGAGTGATTTTGGTATTTTTCTTGGCTATGCAACAAATAGTCAGGCTTATAGAGTACTGAATCAACATACTGGAAAAGTAATGGAATCATCTAATGTTGTGTTTAATGAACTTACAGGGTCATATGCAAAGTCAGAAGACAAAGAAACTAAGGAATTTTGTACTCAATTGACAGGACAGATCCAAGAATTAAAAGATGACAAACAAGAGTTCGCCAGTAACTCAGAGACAGTCCAACCCCCTGGAACAACTGATCATGAAATTCATTCCGAAACAGAGACACAAACTAAAACAGGTAGAAAGATTGAAAGACAAATCTCATCCAGGATACAAGAAGCACATCCTCTTGAAAAGGTAATTGGAGATTTGGAGAAAGGAACACGCACCAGAGGTAAGGATAAGGTTAACTATAGGGAGCTGATTAGCTCCTTTTGTTACTTATCTACTATAGAACCCAAAAATATTAATGAAGCCTTGATGGATGATTGTTGGATTAATGCCATGCACGAGGAATTAGAACAATTTAATAGACTGAATGTTCGGTCACTCATTCCAAGACCGGAAAATGTGAATATCATTGGTACTAAATGGATTTTCAAGAATAAAATAGATGAGTCTAGAAATGTTATTAGAAACAAAGCTAGATTAGTAGCTCAAGGATACACACAAGTAGAAGGTATAGATTTTGATGAAACTTTTGCACCTGTGGCTAGATTGGAATCTATTAGGCTATTGTTATGTATTGCTTGTCTACGTCAGTTTAAATTGTATCAAATGGATGTCAAAAGTGCATTTTTAAATGGTATCCTAAGTGAAGAAGTCTATGTTGAACAACCTAAAGGTTTTATTGACTCAAAATTTCCAGATGTTGTGTTTAAATTGAAAAAAGCATTATATGGGTTAAAACAAGCTCCTCGAGCATGGTATGAAAGGCTGACAAAATATCTGTTGGATCAGGGTTATTAACGAGGAGGAGTTGACAGAACCATGTTTGTAAGACTTTTTTCTAATGATATTTTAATTGCTCAAATGCATGTTGATGATATTGTTTTTGGCTCAACTTCTGTTCAACATACAGATGCTTTTGTGAAACAAATAACTTAAGACTTTGAAATGAGTATCGTTGGTGAATTGACATACTTTTTGGGATTGCAAGTTAAACAATTTGCAGATGGGATATATATCTCACAAAGCAAATGCGCGAAAACTTTGGTTCACAAGTTTGGTCTTGAAAATGCCAAGATTGTCAGAACACCGATTTGTACTAATCTGAAACTGTCTAAAGACAATGCAGGAACAGATGTAGAACCAAGTTTGTATCGAAGTATGATCAGAAGCCTGTTGTAGTAGACCAGATCTCTGTCTAAATGTTGGTATTTGTGCCAGATGTCAAACCAATCCCAAAGAATCTCATCTGATGGCGGTCAAAAGAATTATCCGCTATGTCAATACTAAATCAAATTATGGCAACTGGTATACTACTGATACCACAGTTTGGCAGGTTTTAGCTATGCAGACTGGGCAGGAAACTTGCATGATCGTAAGAGTACTTCTGGAAACAATCTTGTTTCATGGTACAGCAGGAAGCAGAATTCAATATCTTTATCAACTGTAGAAACAAAATACATTGCTGCTGGAAGCTATTGTACACAACTATTATGGATGCGACAAAATCTAAAGGATTACGGTATTATACAGGTTATGTTTACTGTGTTTTGTGACAATAAGAGTGCCATTGATATATCTAAGAATCCTGTTCAGCACACTCGCACTAAACGCATTGACATAAGACATCACTTCATTAGAGAAT
>JAOXNR010036744.1:0-21162 GCA_028571225.1 Parsonsia alboflavescens | reverse complement strand
CTGATAGGCATAAAACTGCATTTTGCATTCCCAATTATCACTACCAGTGGTCTGTCATGCCTTTTGGTTTAAAAGTAGCTCCTTCCTTATTTCAGAAAACCATGGGTCAAATATTTGCTCCCCTCTTGCCACATATTTTGATTTACATTGATGATCTTTTACTGTTTTCCGAAACTTCTGAGAATCATATGCTTCTACTTACACAGTTTCATGATATTATCCAGCACCATGGAATTATGTTATCTGAAAAGAAAATGTTGTTGTGTGCTCCTAATATTGAATTTTTAGGAATGAAGATTTTTTATGGTTATTATGAGCCCCAACCCCATTTAGCCTCAAAGGTCCTTGAATTCCCTGATAAAATTCTGGATAAACACCAACTCCAACAGTTCCTTGGAATTGTAAATTATATCTGTGAATTCATCCCTCGTGTATTGAAGAAAAATCCACCTCCTTGGACAGATGCTCACACTCGTGCAGTCAAACACCTAAAGAACATTCCCAGTAACCTGTTTGCCCTTCACATTCCTTCTGACGGAAAACGTATTCTCCAGACTGATGCTTCTGATCTATACTGGGGTGCTATTCTCCTTGAGGAAGATTCCAAGGGCCATCGTCATGTTTTTGGTTATCACAGTGGTGAGTTCAAACCCGCTGAACAACACTACCATAATACTTTTAAGGAGATTCTTGCCGTGAAAAGAGGAATTGAAAAATTTGAATTCTTCCTGATAAATCACACATTTCACATTGAACTTGATATGACCTCTTTTCCCCGAATGTTGGAATTCAAATAGAAACTGGTTCCCCATGGTCAACTACTCCCTTGGCAGCAATGGTTTAGCAAATATTCCTTCACAGTTTCTCATATCCATGGCAAAGATAATATCCTTGCAGATTTCCTGAACAGACCACCAAAGTCTTCTCCACAACAATCATACATTGTCCCTTATCTTGCCCGTTTTACTATTTCTCACTTACCTCCTGAAGTGCAGGAACAAATCTTAGACCTTGTCCTTCCAGGCCGCAGCCATCTCAACACCTCAGTTTTCCATAAATTACTTCTCCGATATCATGGTCCGAAAGTATTCCGTGGATTTGAATGTGACCCAAACCAGCCTTACTACACCATTTTCCACATCTGTAACCTCTGGACCTTACCTAAGTTGGCTCTCTGCTTCTTCTGGTACCTTTTAGAGTCCCATTCCATCTGTTTCAGTTTTAATACTCAGAAATTATACTCTTATTTATGGACATGTGACAATGCTCATCATCTAATCCCGGAAGATATTTACATGTTCAAGTTGCTATCTTGGTTCCAGTCCCCTGTTGGATGGTTTCGGTTTCTCTGTGGACATTGTGGTAATTATGTGTGCATTGGACTTTTCCGTCCAGTTTGCAACCTCACCCAAAGAAATGAACCTCGCCTGTATCACTTCTCTGTTGAAGAGATCCTAGGATGGTATCCCGCCAACATGGCAAACCCTCTAGTGCAACGTCATCATCCAGACACCAGGCTTGACATCCTACACCACATGGCCCTAGCCAATGGCTACACTGAAGAAAACATGGGCACTCTCCCTACCAGTATTCCTATCTCCATACCCTGGTCTGATCACCCATATTATGCTGAGGTCCTCCTGTTCCTGAGCCACCATCCAGAATTTCATAGAACTGATTGCCATGGTCACAGAAGTTATGTTTTCGCCCTACCAGACAGCTCCGATGATTCCAGTAGCTCCGGCGGACCACTTCCACATGAACTGACAAACTATGATACTGACTTGTCGCCATGGTCACATGAAGTTGTACGACTTGTCGGCCACTTTACCGTTCCTCCAGTGCGACTTGTCGGCCACTTTATTGTTCCTTTAGCACTCCCTGTCGGCCGCAATAATAATTGTACTATTTATTTACTTTATGCTTTGAGTGTAGGCCCCAGGAATATATTCTGTCGGCCACCGCGTTTGTTGTACTGTTTGTTAGTCTTATCCCTTGTACTGTTTATTTTGGTTACTTTGAAGTCCGGATTTGAAATCCGTCTTCACATGTTTCTATATAAGCCTTGCCTATGTGATGTTTAGAAGGCAGAAGAGGCTTAAGAGTCTTGTTTGAGTCTTGGCTTGTTCTAAGTATATTGAAGGTAGGAACTTGAAGAGAAAGACCTCTCTGGGTCTATGTCTTCTTGAAAAGCCAGAGGCTACTGGTTTCTCTTGGCTGCCTACAAACTTCAAGTATGAAGTCAAGCCTGTGTTATGCTTTTAAATAAATGAATGGTTTTCTGTATTTTATTGGGTGTTTACTTATCCTTGAGGCATTAATCATGATCCTGGTTTCTCAACCATATGCATACGCTTCAACCGTCTCCCACAATACCTACCTGTCTTGATACTGATACCGCCAGTGAGTCCTCTTCTAGTGTTGGAAACTATTCCATGGAATTGAATGTGACCCAAACCAGCCTTACTACACCATTTTCCATATCTGTAATCTTGCAATCTGGTTATACTCAATGAAAGAAGATTTTGGGCATCCAAAAAGTACAAATATGCTTCGAGAAGCCGAAGATCAAGTTTTTGCAAAAGGCGATAGAACAAAAAGGAGGAAGAACAATTGAGACGAAAAGAAAAGAGAAAATTTCGGAGCAGCAACAACAAAAACTCAGGAAGAACAAATGGAAAGATTGCAGTACAAACAAACGAAAAGATGGGAAGAAAGGGGAAGAGGAAAAGAAAAAAAAAAAAGTTTTGGAAGCGGAACGGCGGCAGGAAAAGAAAAAAAAAACCCGAAGAAGATGGAAAGAGAAGAAAAGAAGAGGAGGATCTAAAAATTAGACCACAAAACAACTGGGAAAGTATTCTAATAGTAGTCCATTTTTTGTTCAATTTGTAAGATTTGGATCGGGGAACAAGAAGCTGGTGTCCAAATATAAATTGGGTTTAATTTCTCTTTTCAAACTCTGACACGTAAAAATACCTTCCTTTCCAAATGCACCTGCATTTAGTTATTTCAGTTTTTATATTAGGTTTTTATCAATTAGGAATTTAAATAACAATTAAGTAGGAGAACCATGTCAAAATTTTCAAAATGTAATCACAAAAATCAATCTAAATGCACTTTTAATAATTAATATTTGAACATCTTAAATTATCCCTTTTATTAGACTTACAATTTAAAATTTAAAAGTTGAACGATGGTCTGAACCTGTCGAAATTGAAGTAAAAGAATTCGATGTCTCGAATGGTATGAAAGGTGTCAGTAGGTCCACCACCAATTAGCTCGTCGAATGAAAGTGGTAAGAAATTAAAAAATGCTTCGTTTGCCGACA
Organism: Parsonsia alboflavescens; assembly: GCA_028571225.1. Lineage (NCBI taxonomy): Eukaryota > Viridiplantae > Streptophyta > Magnoliopsida > Gentianales > Apocynaceae > Parsonsia > Parsonsia alboflavescens. The sequence continues at coordinate 17,834 of JAOXNR010036744.1, read as the reverse complement.
ATGCTGATAAGAACTCGTCACAACCATTCGATCTAAAGAAACCTCTTAATCTTTACCCCTCTTTACCCCGACCTATCCTTATAAATAGCGTTGCTCTCCAATGAATTGTTTTGTTCTGATGTAATTCTTATTTATTCTATATCTGATATATGTCTGGGGTTTCGTGGTTGGTTTTGCAGTTTGGATGATTGATGATGGGAGTTTAAATTCAATTATCAGTTTGATGTTTTGATGATCGATGATGGAGTTTAATTTCAATTATTTGTTACCCTTCCTTTTTCTTACGGGCTTTATAATCAATATGGTCGATGAAATTCAGTTATTTGAGTTCGCAGATAGATGGTTTTGGTATCCGTCCTTCGTCGGTTGTGGGTAAACGTTTTTTTTTTTCCCCCGATAAGAATTTGGAGTTCTTTCCCGGTGTCTGGTGGCAAGATTGATGATTGATTCTTAAACTTAATGATTGCCAATACATCTTGGTTGGCCTTTGGGACCAACATTACCTCTAATGGTTAGATATTTTTGATAATTAATATGCGATCAGAATGGGTTCATTCTAATTTAAGAATTCTCGAATAATTTATTAAATTATGGATGATCAATTTGATTATTTGGGTTCCCGGTTCATGGTTTCTGAATAATTTATTAAATCATTGATTATAAATGGTTGATGGAATTTAATTATGTCTCTGATGTGGGTTTCTATCTTATTTTAATTCCTTGCAGTTGGCCTGAGGGATTTGGCCGGTTTGGATTATCTTAACAGGCTAAGATTGATGCTTGAATAATTTTTCAAATTAATAATTGCTACAAATTTGTTATCGAATAACGGTTGGGTGTGGTTACAGATTTTGATATGGTATATATTAGCATTAGCGGGCTCATGGGATTCTTCGAGAAGGCTCATCTCTCTTAATAATTGATGGAATTTGGGACAAAGAGAGATTCTTCAGTAATTTTCCAACTCTGGATTTGCCTGTGGGTTGGATATTTTGATAGGTTATAAGCAATCTTGGGGTTCTTTCTAATTTAATAACTTTCAAATAATTTATTAAATTATTGATGATCAATTTGATTATTTGGGTTTGCGGTTCATGATTTTGAATAATTTGTTAAATTATTGATTTCAAGTGATTGATGGAATTTAATTATTTGAGTCTGATATGGGTTTCTGTCTCTTTTTTAATTACTTGCAGTTGGCCTTAGGGATTTGGCCCGTTTGTATTATCTTAACAGGCAAAGATTGATTCTTGGATAATTTTCCAAATTAATAATTGCTGCAAATATGATCTCTTGATTTCCCTATTTGTCACCTACCCTTAATAATTTAATCTTTGGATGTATCTCTTTTCTTGTCTATGTTGTCGATAAATGAATTCAATTTTAATGCAAGAAATTCGAAGAGCATAGTGATAAGATATCCGGACCTTTTTAGGTGAAATTATGAGCTTTATGTTTTCAATTTAATATCCATTGGTCTTTCTATTTTTATCGGTCTTTCCTCAATTGCCATTCTTCCCTAAAGAGCTAACTTTAGACTCCCCTTCTTGGTGTATTTGTTTCTAGCAGTTTATTCCCTGCTACGGGAGCTTGGTTTGCCCGGGAGAGCTGAAGATGTCTATTGTGTCTATATGCAACTCTTTGTTGGTTTGTTATATGATTATCACTTTTTCTATGACATTTTACTGGATCTAGAATAGCTGGGTAGAAGTCATTTTTGATCTTTTGCAGAGATTAATCAAACTTTGCTGGCACTACGTATGACCATATCAAAAAGATAGAATTTGCTTCAACTCCCTCATGTTTGTTTTAGTTTTCTGCTTCTATTTATTATTCTATTAATTTTATTCTTTTTGCTTTCCGCTTCTAGTATCTAGTCTACACTTCTCTTTTCCTTGTCTTGAGTGAAGTCTGACATCAAAAATGAAAAATGAAGAATGACTTGTTCTGTTTCAAGAACTTGCATTTGAAAGATTATTATATTTTTCATCAATTGTTATTTAACAGGTCAACTTTCTTGCTTAGTGATGACTTCTTAAAGTTCTTTCTTTCATTATTTGTTAATTATCTACTAATTACTACTACCTGAAGGGGAGGTGTTATCTGTTTCCCTTCGTTGTTGCAGTTCCTGGTGATTTGAACGTCTTAACAATTGAAGGACAGCTACGTTATTTTCGAATTTATATGGTCTATATTTTATTCTCTCCTGATATTTATGTCCAGAAAATGTTATCATGTAGAGAGAGGTTGTTATGGTGTATTTATTATTCTCACATGGTATTCATGTCCTTTGGATGAGATGCGAGGATTCTCCTTCATATTTAAAAATCATCATGTAGAGACTACAATTATCTCTTCCTTTTTGTGCTTTGGCTGAGAGGTGAGGATGAGACTAGAGAGAGGTTATTTATTTGATATATTTATTATCCTTCTCTGGTATTTCTGTCCTTTGCATGGGAGATGATAATTCTTCTGATGATGATCTCTTCATGAATTTCAGATTCCATATTAAAAGTGTTGTGCATTTTTCAATAGAATCCCCTGGTATCTATCTTCGTCCTTTGGATGAATGGAGGAGTCTCGTTCTGATGATCTCTTTAGGAATTTCAGATTCCATATTGTTTGCCCTTTGGATGAATGGAGGAGTCTCGTTCTGATGATCTCTTTCGGAATTTCAGATTCCATATTAAAAATGTCGTGCATGATGGAAAAGAATGTTATCAACTTATCATGTGGAGAGGGGTAATTTGAATTTGTTCTCTTTCAATTCTTCAAGAAGATTGTAGTTTCTTTGGCCTTTGCACTTTCTTGGAAGTCTTGTCTTAGCCCATTTTTCCTTCATTAAGATTTTCATTGGTCATCACTCACCGATAATGGCTCATAGAAGCACGTTTGGATTTCTATGTGTTTTCCTTTCTTTTTGCAGTAGTTTGGACAATAACGTCCCTCTACATGATAACATTCTTTTCCCATTAATTTCCTCCCGAGCCGATAGTATAGTTTTGGAAGACTACTTTCACTTCAAGTTTGCTTTGAAGAAATTTGAGGAGAGTTTGGTGGCCTCAACACAGTATTCTATGTTTATTATCTTCCACCCTAGACATTAATTAGTTCCTTGCTAAGGTTTTGTATGGATTTGCTGTTTGTTTTGCCAAGTAATACATCAACTCCAATTTCTTTGAGTTTCTTATGTATAGATCTTATACTATACCAAGACACACTTCAATGGCCATTTAGGTTGCTGTGCAGATTTTGTGATGGATCCATTTGCCAGGAATCTGGCGTCCTACAGGCCTCTCTGTTTGGAATCTTCCTTTAGAAGTTTGGAGGTCTCTATTAGGCATACTTCCCCTGTGCTTTTATCTTTTATTGAAATCACATTTTACGTAGGCAGTCTATTCTGAAAATTTCTTGGAGTTCATGATCTGCTATTCTTTTCTGGATTTTTAAGTTCCACCCTCTTTACATCCATTGAAGGTCCTTGATTTCCCACGGAGGTGAATTCTTGATTAGTGAATTTGGTACCCTTGGACAAGTGTTTTCTTCCCTCTCATTCTTCTATAAGAAAACCTCTTGTGGTTTCTTTGTTTTGAGCAAGAGAGGCAAGCCTTCATTACTTTATTACCTGCTGCCTACTGTCTCAAGTAGCTCAAGGAAGCTTTATACATCTTTTGTTTTGCCACTACTGCATGTTCTTGTTGCATGTGTTCCAGGCAATTTGGTGTGGGACTAGGTTTGGCCAACAGGGGGGGTCAAAAGTCTTCATTGGTTTGTTACTTGTTGCCTTTTTTTTTGTCTTGAGTAGCTTATGGAAGCTTTATGTGTCTCTTTGTTTTTCTTGTTCTCTGCTGTTGACCTGGCATAGCAAGGTGCTCTTGCATATGCTCCCTGGTTCTATAGGGAGCTTGACAGACATGATTAACTTGATGGGGGGGGGGGGGGGGGTAAGCCATGTTAATTTGATTCTGTCTTATATATGGTATGAAGAAAAGAAATTGTCTTAGTATTGTGGCTTGTTTTAGGAGGTTTCTAGCTATTTTTATTGTTTCAAGTTCGTGAATTTGCATCAGTGGCAATGAAACATTTTTTCCTTGTTGCTTAATTGAAAAGGTCAACTTTTCCGCTTAGTGATGGTTAGTGTTTCACCTTTCGACTCTTAGACTCTGAACTTCTATATTCTTTCCAGCAATGTTATTTGCTAATCCCTTATGAATGAAGGAAACATGTTTTGATTGATCTATTTATTTTCTTCCCATATTGGGGTATGCTGTGATTTGCGCTGGAGGACAGTAGTGTAGTGCCGCTGTATTTATGCTGCTCATCATCTTCCTTTGAGGTGGTTTCATGTTCTGTGAAATGGTGGCGAGGGTTCACTTTCTATGACCTTTGGAAGTGTTTCAGATGCCATTTTTGCATATCATAGGGGTTGTGCTTTCAATTTGCATCTTGATGGGAGATTTGCTAATAATTTTTATGCTGTTTTCCTCCCTCGTTTGCAGTTGAGGTCTGGAAGTAGGAGTGGGAGAGTTTGGTTTTACCCATGTTTTTTCATCTTATGGCCTAGATTTGTACTGAAATTCAAAGGATTTCGTATTCATCTGATAGTGTTTGTGGGCTATCCACCTTCGTGGAAGGCAATTTCTAGTTCTGCCTATTTTTTCATACTTCAAGGAGTTTGGTGTTTTCCTAGGTTTTGTTATCTTGATTTGGTGGAAGAGTAATTTGATTTAATATTGTTCATTCAGATATTTATTATTGATGCCTCGGATCTATTTGTCTACCTTTTCATGCTACATTGCAATGATTAAATTGAAGGATAGGTTTTGTGTGTACTGTTCAAAATTCTTCCTCTTCGGTGGTCTTCATCCATGTTTTGGAAGAGTTGTGAGGATATTCTTTTGATGAAATCTGTTTTCTAAAACTCTTGTTTGAAAATGGCATCTTTCGAATCTAGTTCTGTTATAGCTCTTCCTCTTCCCCAACGAGTTCCTAAGATTCCACATGTTTATGAAGTTGATTATATCTCTGATGATGATAAATATCCTGTTTCTAAATATCGTCTTGTCAATCCTTATACTATTTACCCAAAATCAAAGAATCCTTTCGTCACCGGTTGAAACAAGTCCTAGGCAAAAATCCTTCTGTCCAAACTCGAGATTTTGTCCAGGCTTCTTATTGGGGTGCTATAACTGAGGGTAAGGATTAGGATACTTCCACTTAAGCCCTGCCCGCTCCACCACGTTCCACAACAATAACTTGGCCATATGGAGTTCTGCATAGGGGGGTTTCGAACTCGCGTGGGTCTGGAGGTGCAAAGACTTAAATATTGGGCTTCGAGGCTAGAAAGTTGGGCCTTTAGGAATTCCTTTTCCTTTTGCATTTGGGCCATTTTAGGAGACCACTCAGTGGTATATTAGACCAAAAAACTCAACTGTTGAACTGGACATGCATGTTGTGATAATGAACCAACGCATATACCACACTCACTCTAAAGTCAGGCCCGTTTCCCCAATATTTCCCCAAAACGCCCTCCAGTCCAATTGACCTACCTTTACTCCCTACTTCCACATATTCTCCTACTTTAGCCCTCTGGAATAAATAGCCTAAGACTGTTACCCAGACTCTTCCTTCCCATCTACCACCCATAATTCCAGAACAACAGCCTGTTTCACTAGTTCCACCTAGCCCGGATCCCGATGATCCCATTGTCGGTGCTTCCTCCAAAGCTCCCATTCTCACCCTTGATTCACCTCCTAACCTCTTATCCTCTTTCCTACGCCAAATGGATTCCACATCACCCCCTGTTCCTCATACTTTCCCTACACTTCTCTTAGACAGTGATTCCACTCCTACTCCTACATTTGTCCACACCGACTTTGATCCCTTTGAAGCCTTTGATCTTCTTATGATGGGTCCTGATCCTAAGGTTGAAGAACCTGAAGAGTTTATGCATGATAATGAACCCATTCGAGAAAGGCCCCATGTTCATGTTGAACCTCCTCTTGCCAAATTCACATAGGATGATATTCTCCCCTCCAAATGGCGTGACCGTTTCCAGTCCTTATATGCTTAGCTTACTATTGATCTACAGCAGAATGAATGGCAGTATGTTTTAAAACGATTCGTTGCCCGTTTTGATGGTTCCTTACGAGACTTTTGGAACTCTCTCGGTGAATACCGCCAACTTCAGTTTCTCCAACAGAATTCCCCAGAAGAAGTTATCTCTCTTCTATGAAGGTTTTTTATTGGTGACACTATCCATGACATCACCACTGCCCGTATTGAGTTTCTAAAAATTAAATGCTGTTCTATCCTCCCTAAGGATTTGGAAGAACACTATGCCAAGATGTGCAAAAGATTTTATATCATCAACCAAATCGATGATACTAGTTTAACACAGGCATATGTGAATTCAGTCCCAGAAGAAGTGGCCGATGAAACCATATGGCAAATCAAGATTAATAGATTGCAATGGGAATCCCTTGCCTTTGGCCAAATCTGGTCCATTATGCAAGAAGCCCTAGAAAAATTATGTGTCCAGACCCGGCTTTGGCAGAAGTTTCAAAAACATGCATCCACTCTTGGCCCAGCCTGCTCAGAAAAACATCTCTCCATAAAATGCAAAGAAAATTCTTCCTGCAGATGTTTGACCCATTCCCATTCCAAAACCCCCCCAAACACAAGCCTTACAAGCCCAAACACTTTCGCAAAAAGAGGCCCAAATGCTTCAAAAAGCCCACTTGGAAATATCTCAGGAAAAAACCCAGTCCAACTCCACCATCCTGTGATACATGTTACAATTGTGGCAAACTAGGTCACTTTGCCAAAGATTGTCCCAAAAGGAAACGGAGATTCAAACTCATGAACCAACTCAACCCACATCTGACATCTACAGAATTTGACTCTCTCGAACATTATTTTGACCTGGATGATCAACCCTCTTCTAAGACAATTCTTGCCATCGCCGATTACCCAAGGCTCAATTCTTCTGATCTCGAATCCACTGATTCCGAGACTCTGTCTATCCAAGCTTTCTCAGACATTACCCCACTTTACTCTCTTACCCCACGACCATATCCTCTAGTGGTTATCCATCTCTTACCCACTCATCATCACACACCTATCCCTGTTCTCTCGTTGTTTGATACTGGTGCTATCAGTTTTGTGTTGAACCCTTCTGTTCTTCCCCCAGAATTTTGGGAACCTACCAGTCAAATATTTGAAGCCGCAAACGGTGAAGATTTTGTCATTGATCTTATCAGTAAACCTGTCCAAGTTCAAATCTTCCCACACCTCACACTTACTCATAGATTCTATGGTTCTGCTTTACCTGGTAAAGATTTGGTTATAGGTTTTGATTTAATTCACAAAATCTCTGGTCTAGAATTTACAACCCATGGTTTAACCCACCGAGGACATTTCCTCCAATGGACTCCAGTTGCAAAAAACTTTTTCTCCCTCTAGGATGTTTTTTCCCAGATCACCTAGACCTTATCACCAAATCCTGTGCTGACTCACATTCTGAATTCATCCGGAAGTGTCCACATCCCCTCTGGAAGAATCCTGAGTACTTTGTTTCCTTACCCTATTCCAATTCTCATACTTCCATCATTCCTCAAAAGGCTACCCACTCTGGTATGTCACCTCCACATTACCAACTACCCACTCAAGAACTTGCTTCTCTCTATTCAGAAGAGCTCATTGAATACACTACCTCTGAATGGGCTTCCCATGCTTTCCATGTGAACAAACGAGTAGAACAAAAACGTGGAAAGCTCAGATTGGTTATCTATTATAAGGAATTAAACAAATGTTTACAATCTAATAAATTCCCACTCCCCCATCGCCCAATCCTTTTTCAATATTTACATAGCCAAAATCTTTTCAAAGTTTGACCCCAAGTCTGGTTTTTGGCAGTTAGGTGTTACACCTGCCGATAGGTTTAAGACTGCATTTTGCATTCCAAACCATCACTACCAGTTGACTATAATGCATTTTGGCCTTAAAGTTGCACCTTCACTATTTCAAAAGGCCATGACTAAAATTTTTCAACCTCTTTTCCCCCATTGCCTAGTTTACATTAATGACATACTTTTATTTTCCCATACTATTGAGGATCATTACAAACTGCTCCATGATTTTCATCAAATTGCCCTCAAACATGGTATCATGCTTTCTCAGTCAAAAATGCAGTTATGTCGCAGTGAAATAGATTTTCTTGGCATGCACATGGTAGATGGTACATTCCTCCCACAGCCACACATAGCAAAATCCCTCCTTGATTTTCCTAACGAATTACTTGACAAAAAGACTCTCCAACAGTTTTTAGGAATTGTAAATTACATATGTGATTTCATCCCAAAAATTGCTCATTACAGATCTTTGTTGAGTAAAACACTCCGGAAGGACCCTCCAGCTTGGTTCCCTGACCACACCAATGCAGTTATCCAACTCAAAAGGATAGCAGCTGAGGTTCCCCCTTTGTAGATTCCTTCAACAGGTCTCCGGATACTTCAGACAGATGCTTCTGACAGATTTTGGGGTGCTGTTCTTTTGGAACAAACTCCCCAAGGCTCCCATAAAATTTGTGGTTATGCAAGTGGTGAATTCAAAACTGCTGAACAACATTACCACTCCACTTTCAAGGAAATACTGGCAGTCTGGAGGGCTTAAGTAGAAGTATCCTAGACTAGGCTAACAGCTATAGCTTTTAGTTCAACTGGTATCAGAGCCAAGCTTAAGTCTCTTTGGTTCCTTAAACTTCGGAGGTTCGTACCTCGTCAGCGCCACCTTGAAAATCCCGTCAGTGGAAGCGTGGTGGAGTCCGGAGGGCTTAAGTAGAAGTATCCTAGACTAGGCTAACAACTATAGCTTTTAAATTTGGTATCAGAGCCATAAAAACTGTGTTCATGTTTGTAATAGCTTCTTGTTCTGATTAGTATAGACCTATGCATCTCTGTGATTAGTATGCTCTGAACTGGGTGATTGCCTTCATTGGATCCTTCACTAATAGTTCATCAGAAAACTCAGAGGTCTCTGTCTAGAACACTGAACTTGAGGACATTAGTTTTCAAATGATTTTGTAAACCATTTTAAGATAACCGTCTTTGTTTGCCCCCAGCCGAGGAAGGCGTATTTTGCAAACTCCAGGTGTGAAAAATCGATTTTTCGAAAATCTTTTGATCCTAATTCCAGGATGGCTTCCACGAGTTCTACAATTTCATCCACCGTCCCTAAAGCTCTTAACCTTCCTACAAGCTCTCTTGCTAAGATTCCCAAAGTATATGAAGTAGATTACCTTACTGATTCCGATAAATATCCTGTTTCCTCTTACCCTCTTGTGAACCCTTTCTCTATCTATGATAAGCCTAAACGTCCCTTTGGACGCAGTCTGAGACAAGTCTTTGGTCATACACCACCCTCTATCATTCGAGACTATGTCCAAGCATCCTCTTTTACTTCACATCCACTCCCGGCTTCTTCTTCTGAGCAATACATCACTTTAAAATTCCCTGATTCTATGGTGGATAAATGGCGCTCTGAAGGCTTTTCTCACATTCATATAGGTGTTGTCAAATTAGCTCTCACCTTGCATGCTTGCAAGGGTCTTCCCATGGTTTCCAGAATAGCCTTATTAGATGCCCGGTTCCGTAAGTATGAATACGCTGTCATTGGTACTGTCCAAACTACACTAAATGCAGGGATTGTATTCATTACTCTTTTCCCAAACTTCACCTTGTGTCTCGATGATCCTTCACTTCAAGACATCTTGAAGGTCCAGATTCAGATCAGTGGTCCTGAACTTCATAATACATTCATGGCTACACTCCATCATCAATTGGCCTATCGCCTTCAGAACCATTCCATTGATCTCCCTCTTCCTGAACACCTACAGAATGGTGAATCCCTCTTCCTCTCCGTTGATTCCCCTTCAGCTCCTCAATATACTTTTGTCCCACGCCAAATCCCCCGAGATGAATTGGAACTTCTACTTCCCACGACTTGGATAACAAACTTTGAAACACAAATGGCATCTACCAAACTGCTTCTTCCTAATCACACACACATTTCATATTGAGCTTGACATGTCATCCTTCCCACAAATGCTTCACTTCAAATAGAAAATCATCCCACATGGCCAACTCTTGAGATGGCAACAATGGTTTTCTCGATACTCCTTCACAGTATCCCACATCAAAGGAAAGGATAATGTTTTAGCAAACTTTCTCAGCAGACCCCGTAAAAGAATCCGCACCCTCCAACCCATTCCCTGTCTGGCTCCCATGGATCTCTCCATCCTTCCTCCTGAAGTCCGAGATACTATCCTTGACCTGACCTTAGCACAACGAAGCAGTATAAACTATAAGATCTTTCACAGGTTACTTCTACAACACTATGGCTCTGGACATTTCCAAGGCCTCATCAACGACCCTGAAAGACCTTATCTGACCATATTTCGCATAAGGAATCCTTGGAATTTCCCTAAGATTGCTTTATGTTATTTTTGGTATTTACTGCAATCACATTCCATAGCTTTCAGTTTCCAAGTCCAACATTTACAGTCTTATATCTGAGCATGTGATAATGCTCGCAATCTTGCCCCTGAACATCGGTACTACTTCAAGATGCTCACATGATTTTTCAACCTAACAAGTTGGTTCCGATTTTTAGCTGATGATTGTGGCAAATATGTTGTCTTATGTTTGCATAGGCCAGTGCTCAATCTCACTCCGATGGCAGAACAACAACCATACCTCTACCACTTCACCCTAGAAGAACGGGTTGGTTGGTATGCTTTTGACATCTCCAACAGAGCTGTGCAACGACGACAACCTATGTTCAGAACCATTCCATTGATCTCCCTCTTCCTGAACACCTACAGAATGGTGAATCCCTCTTCCTGAACACCTACAGAATGGTGAATCCCTCTTCCTCTCCATTGATTCCCCTTCAGCTCCTCGGTGTACTTTTGTCCCACGCCAAATTCCCCGAGATGAATTGGAACTTCTACTTCCCACGACTTGGATAACCAACTTTGAAACACATATGGCATCTACCAAACCTCCATCTGTTCTCCAGACTACTAATCCTCAAATGCTTCCCCAACTTGATGGGTCTGTCAAAGTTGTGTTTCCTTCTCGCCCAAATTCCAGTTCGGTTATATTCCCTACTGAAATGTCCATTATCTCGATTCCTACTCCAAGTCATTCCCAACGTGCCCTACGTGCACGATATGAAGCTGGTGACCCCACAGTTGATCTTCTTGGTGAACCAAGTGGATGAGATTTTGACTACTATGTAACCTACACTCCAACACCTCCTTCTCTTCCTGCTCCTCCCACTGGTTGGGATGATCCTCCTCCTCCGCCTTGCTCACCTCCATCTCCAAAACCAAAACCACCGGATCCTCACCTATTTCATATGATAGGACCACCATCTTCATCAACTCCTTCCACCTCATACGACACTGATTTTCCTTCTTTAACTCCGTTCGAAAAGGATCACACTCACCATGCATGGAAAATCAAGACTTCTACCGCCGTAGATTCTCATGGTCAAACCAAGCCAATCTCTGCAGCTGAGACCGCTCTCAACTGGCAAAACGAGAATGCGGTAGCCCAAAACCAAGTGTTAGGCCAGATCCTTCAGACTCAACATCAGGTCCAATCCCAATTGGCCCAACAAAATTCTCAAACAACCCAACTCCTAAATCTCATTTCGGATGTTCGAACCAAGATAGAAAATCTCCATCTTACCCTCACCTATCTTGTGAAATACACCACCGAATGGTCTCCTCAAATGGCCCAGATGCACAAGGAAAAAGCTTTTCTCCAAGCCCAATTGTCCAGCCTTGAGGCCCAATATACTTCCTTGTCCAAAACCTCTCCTGATCCATTTCTTTTCCATACTACACCGGTCCATATCCCTCAACTACCTTCACGTACTCCGGATTTACCCATAACCTCTTCGGTTTCCTATTCTCCTGCTCTTGCCTTATGCGGAAAACAACCTAAGGTTCCGAAGAATTCCTTCTTGCCGATACCGAATCCTATTCCTCCACCTCCACCCAGCACCTCACTTCCTGTTCCTACTCCTCCACCCAGCATCTCACATCCTGTTCCTACTCCTCCGACTCCTGACCCTATCGTTGGTGCTTCATCTAAAGCTCCTCTTCTTACTATTGAAGATTCCACTTCCAATCCCATAACTTCTTTTCTCAAAAACTTGGAATCCCACACTTCACCACCTATTTTCCCTATTGTAGATCCCTCTGATTCTTCTGTATCTTCTGATCAATCTGACACTTCATCTTTGCATGTTCCGGATGATTCTAATCTCTTAGCTTCTTTTGACTTCCTTATGATGAATCCTGAACCTAAAGTTGAAGAACCAGAAGATCCCTTTCCTAATCCACCTCCACATCATCCTCGAGTCCATATTGATTCATCATCTCCTTCTACCAAGTTTACTCTGGATGATAATCCCCCATCTCAGTGGCGAACCAGTTTCCAGACTCTTTATGCCTGGTTAACAACTGACCTCCAACAGAATGAATGGGAAGATGTTCTTAAACGGTTTGTTGCTCGATTTGATGGCTCCCTTCGTGATTTTTGGAATTCACTTGGTGAGTATCGACAAATGCAATTTCTCCAACAACCCGATCCCGAAATAGTCCTAACTACTCTTCGCCGCTTCTTCATTGGTGATTCTGTCCATGATATTACCACTGCTCGAACCGAATTCCTCAAGATGAAATGCTGTTCAATCATACCTAAAGATCTTGAGAAACATTACTCTCGAATGTGCAAAAGATTCTATATCATCAACCAAATTGATGACACGAGTCTTAAACAGGCATATGTCAACTCCGTCCCTGAAGAGTTAGCCAATGAAACCTTACGACAAATCAAAGCCTCTAGCATCCCTTGGGATCAAATTGCTTTTGGTCAAATCTGGTCAATTATGCAGGAGTCTCTTGACAAACTCTGCATACAGACACGTTTTTGGCAAAAATTTCAAGCCAACTCTTCTAAATTAAGCCCAGCCTGTAGTGAAAAGCACCTACACATCAAATGTCCTGACACCTCCAAGTGTCACTGCCTTTCCAAGAAATTGTCCAAAAGGCTTTTCCCAAAACCTTTCCATAAACACAAGTCCAGGCCCAAGACATGGAAAAGGCCCAAGCCCAAGTGGAAATTCTTGAAAAGGAAAACAACATCATCACCTCCCTCCACTGTGTGCTTTAACTGTGGAAAACCAGGCCATTATGCCAAAAATTGCCCAAAGAAGAAAAAACGACAACATCTCATGGCCCAACTCTCCTCTCATCTTCAACCCACCGAATTCGACCAACTCGAATCCCTTTTCATCCTAGAAGACTCACCTTCTCCTCAATCCCTCTTAGCCATAGCCCATTATGAGGACATTTCTGATGACTCATCTGATGATTCAGATTCCGACTCTGCTTCTTATACACATGAAACTTTCCCTCTACAAGCTTTCACCAATCCACTCTACTCTTACTCTACTCGGCCCTATCCCTTAGCTATTATTCCCATTTTCCCAACACTCCAAGATGAGCCCATTCCTGTCCCAGCCCTTTTTGACACTAGTGCTATCTCCTCTGTTCTCAATCTAGAAATCCTTCCCCCATCCTTATGGGAACCAACAAAGCAACTCTTTAGAGCGGCTAATGGTGAGGATTTCCTCATTGATAAAATTAGCAAATCAGTCCATCTCCAAATTTTCCCTTATCTTACCATCACTCATCAATTCTACGGTTCTCACCTCCGCGGAAAAGACCTTGTCATTGGTTTCGACATCATCCACCAGATACCTAATCTTTCATTCACTCCCCATGGTCTTACTCATCGTGGTCATATTCTCCCATGGAATAATGTGGCAAAAAATTTCTTTACATTTTCTGACATGTTTGCACAAATTCACTCACAGATAATTTCAAAATCATGTGCATCATCCCATAAAGAGTTTTTACAAAAATGTTCTTCACCTCTTTGGCATAACCCAGAATTTTTTTGTAAAACTCCCTTACAATTCATCCACAAACATCATTCCTCAAAGTGCTACACATTCCGGTATGTCTCCTGAACATTATGCTTTGGCCACACAGGAACTTTCAGACTTATTGACTGAACAACTCATTGAACCCACTACCTCTGAGTGGGCATCCCAAGCTTTTTATGTCAATAAGCGTGCCGAACAACGACGTGGTAAACTCCGCCTGGTAATCAATTATCAAGATCTAAACCGTTGTCTTCAATCCAACAGTTTTCCATTACCAAGACGTCCTGTTCTTTTCCAGTACCTTTCTGAAGCCAGGATCTTTTCTAAGTTTGATCTTAAGTCTAGCTTTTGGCAACTTGGTGTCCATCCTTCTGACCGTCACAAAACTGCTTTCTGTATTCCCCATGCTCATTACCAGTGGACCGTCATGCCATTTGGCCTGAAGGTTGCTCCTTCTCTTTTTCAGAAAGCAATGACCCAAATCTTCCAACCCTTGTTTCCAAATTGTCTTATTTACATAGATGACATCCTTCTTTTTTCCCCAACTGAAGAAGAACACTGCAAATTGCTCCAATCTTTTCATCACCTTGTTCTTCAGTATGGTATCATGCTATCTGAACCCAAGATGCAATTGTGTTACCCTGAAATTGACTTCTTAGGTATGCACATCAAAGACGACATGTTTTTACCTCAACCTCACATTGCCCAATCACTAGTTGACTTCCCTGATGAAATTCTTGATAAACGCACCTTGCAACAATTCCTTATATAGAGTTGGAAATCGGAACTCAAATGCGGACTAGAGAAGAAAACTAATCTATTACAAACAGTATAAAGCAGTGGCCGACAAGCATGGCCGACAAAAGTAAATTATGACAAGCACTCAGAAATAAAGCTATTTTACAAAAGTATCTTTCAAAAAGTAAAAGTAGTGCTTATCCTGACTCAGCTGAAGAATTATAATCTGAATTATAGTGGGGCATCCATCCGTCAGGGTCAGGTGGGTCATCTTCATCATCTGATGTGTCGGCAATGGGGTACCTATATTGTCGTCTTCCTTGAGGATCATGATAATGGAGATGAGCATTATTGTTGAGATAAACCAAGAGGTCATCATGATAGGGATGTTGTGACCACTGATGAGGTAAGTTGGGAACATCTGGAATGGTTATGGTGTCTGGGTCCACACCATTCTTTCGGCACATTTATCTGAGAATATGGGTTCTGAAGATATTTTGTCGTCGTTGCACAGCTCTGTTGGAGATGTCAAAAGCATACCGACCAACCCGTTCTTCTAGGGTGAAGTGGTAGAGGTATGGATGTTGTTCTGCCATCGGAGTGAGATTGAGCACTGGCCTATGCAAACATAAGACAACATATTTGCCACAGTCATCAGTTAAAAATCGGAACCAACTTGCTGGGTTGAAAAACCATGTGAGCATCTTGAAGTAGTACCGATGTTCAGGGGCAAGATTGCGAGCATTATCACATGCCCAGATATAAGACTGTAAATGTTGGACCTGGAAACTGAAAGCTATGGAATGTGATTGCAGTAAATACCTAAAATAACATAAAGCAATCTTAGGGAAATTCCAAGGATTCCTTATGCGAAATATGGTCAGATAAGGTCTTTCAGGGTCGTTGATGAGGCCTTGGAAATGTCCAGAGCCATAGTGTTGTAGAAGTAACCTGTGAAAGATCTTATAGTTTATATTGCTTCGTTGTGCTAAGGTCAGGTCAAGGATAGTATCTCGGACTTCAGGAGGAAGGATGGAGAGATCCATGGGAGCCAGACAGGGAATGGGTTGGAGGGTGCGGATTCTTTTACGGGGTCTGCTGAGAAAATCTGCTAAAGCATTATCCTTTAATTTGATGTGGGATACTGTGAAGGCGTATCGAGAAAACCATTGTTGCCATCTCAAGAGTTGGCCATGTGGGATGATTTTCTGTTTGAAGTGAAGCATTTGAGGATTAGCAGTCTAGAGAACAGATGGAGGTTTGGTAGATGCCATATGTGTTTCAAAGTTGGTTATCCAAGTCGTGGGAAGTAGAAGTTCCAATTCATCTCGGGGGATTTGGTGTGGGACAAAAGTACACTAAGGAGCTGAAGGGGAATCAACGGAGAGGAAAAGGGATTCACCATTCTGTAGGTGTTCAGGAAGAGGGAGATCAATGGAATGGTTTTAAAGGCGATAGGCCAACTGATGATGGAGTGTAGCCATGAATGTATTATGAAGTTCAGGACCACTGATCTGAATTTGGACCTTCAAGGTGTCTTGAAGTGAAGGATCATCGAGACACAAGGTGAAGTTTGGGAAAATAGTAATGAATACAGTCCCTGCATTTAGTGTAGTTTGGACAGTACCAATGACAGCGTATTCATACTTACGGAACCGGACATCTAATAAGGCTATTCTGGAAACCATGGGAAGACCCTTGCGGGCATGCAAGGTGAGAGCTAATTTGACAGCACCTATATGAATGTGAGAAAAGCCTTCAGAGCGCCATTTATCTGCCATAGAATCAGGGAATTTTAAAGTGATGTATTGCTCAGAAGAAGAAGCCGGGAGTGGATGTGAAGTAAAAGAGGATGCTTGGACATAGTCTCGAATGATAGAGGGTGGTGTATGACCAAAGACTTGTCTCAGACTGCGTCCAAAGGGACGTTTAGGCTTATCATAGATAGAGAAAGGGTTCACAAGAGGGTAAGAGGAAACAGGATATTTATCGGAATCAGTAAGGTAATCTACTTCATATACTTTAGGAATCTTAGCAAGAGAGCTTGTAGGAAGGTTCAGAGCTTTAGGGATGGTGGATGAAATTGTAGAACTCGTGGAAGCCATCTTGGAATTAGGACCAAAAGATTTTAGAAAACCAATTTTTCACACCTGGAGTTTGCAAAGATGCCTACCTCGGCTAGGGGCAAACAAAGACGGTTATCTTAAAAAATGGTTTACAAAATCAGTTGAAAACTAATGTCCTCAAGTTTAGTGTTCTAGACAGAGAGTTTTCTGATGAACTATTAGTGAAGGATCCAATTAAGGCAATCACCCAGTTCAGAGCATACTAATCACAGAGATACGTAGGTCTATACTAATCAGAACAAGAAGCTGTTGCATATGTATAAGACACTGTTTTTTTGGCTCTGATACCAAATTAACATTGCTCCATACTAAAATCTCATGAATATACGTGAAGTTTGTAGGCTGCTAAAGAAATCAGTAGCTTCTAGCAATTCAAGACGACATAGATCCCTTTTTGCTATGTTGCTTAAACATGTACGGCGGGATGACATGAATGTGAGTGGTCAGCACCCGCCTGATTGGAGACGTTTGCTATCAAGAAGCAATTACGAAGGCGTCAGCCATTACTTTTGTGCCTGGTGGTGTTGGACACGTTACCATTTTCATACTCCTTTCAAAATACCCTCGAGTCTGCTAAAAGATTATACAACTACACCTGAAAAAAGGGTTGCTTTTGAATGTCACTGGCTGTCAGTGATGGAATGCCGAATAGTAATTGAGAGAAAAAAAGGCGGCTCAGTCCAGCACCTTAAAGCTACTACTTGATAGTAAATTATGATACTCTGAAGCATGAGCAAACAGCATTTACAGATACTCTCATCCACAAATCCAGTGCCTTCCAAGACTTCATTATTTCAATTTTGCTGCAGTTGACTTGGAAGGTATTTGGCAAAAGAAAATTGCATCACGGTTCCAGTTATCCATGTTTCCTCCCCTTCTTCTTGCCTTGTTTTGTGGGTACTTAAACTTTCTTATTTGCACCCCCCCCCCCCCCCCGCCTCCCTC
>JAOXNR010036733.1:0-21163 GCA_028571225.1 Parsonsia alboflavescens | reverse complement strand
CCTACTTAAAGGAGACTAATGTGTTATGACCTTTGTTCAATGGAACACCCAATTCCATTAATCAGCCAAGAACTAATTCCTTATGATTTAAACTTCCGGTGATCCGTACCTTACTATGCTGAATGTCCCAACACACCGATCACCTATTTAAATCAATTTGGACCTTATTACATGTTTTGCTAATGTGTATAAAATTACTTATTAAGATTATAGTCTTTTACACTTTTTCTCAAAAAATGATAGCCTTTTTTAGCATAAATCCCAACAGATAAAAGTAAAATCGTCAAATGGTCTTAGGGCATATACAACAATTTCAAAATCTTTGGGCACATGGATTCCTCTTGGAAGTCCTTTAAATATGTTGGGATTTATGCCAAGAAAGATTATCACATTTTCAGTTACTGTGTGGAAGGATTACAATCATTTTAAATAGATTTATACATGCTAATACAACTTGCAATAAGGTCATGTAATTTAAATAGATAATATATGTGTTGGGTCGTTTGCCACAGTTAGTTATGAGTCATTGGAACTTTAAATCACAAGCAATTTGTTCTAGGTTGGTTAATGGAATTGGGCGTTCTATTGAATAAAGGTCATAACACATTAGTCTCCTTTAAGTAGGGTGACTTACCTTTAGTCATTAGGTATCGCTCCCAGACAATATGTGTTACTATATTTAGTATGTGTAGAATAGGATCGTTCAGTGATTGTTTTGTAGGGGTACTATAAAAAAAGAGGGAACTAATATCGTTGTTGCAACTACATAGACATGTCCCCTTGAAATGTGTATGGGTTGGCGGACTGGCAAAGCGAGGTCCCTGTTACTTAGATATACAATGGGTGAGATCATATGTTGGGTACTTGGAGTTGGTTAATGATGACAGACTTATATGATAGGGTCTCTATGTCATGGAGTATATAATCTTGTTATGGTGATAATAGAATTTGTTTAGAATGGCTAAACATATTGCTATTATACGGCAACTTTTTGGTTTATATGAGGATGTCTCAGGATAATGTGTCAATAGGAGCAAAAATGCTTTTTATACTTCTTTGCATTGTCTTCTAAGAAGGCTAAATACGATCCAAAATGTTACGAGGTTTTGTCAAAAGCATTACCCTATCACATGTCTCGGTTATCCCATGATGCCCAAGAGGGTTATATCAATCACTTTAATCCATTAACTAAAATTTCTGGGAATGTTAAATGGCAAGAAACAAGTACATTTATCACAAGGGGGAAGAGTGGTCTTATCGTGATAGGTGTTCACTTTAATAGCCACATATCAAGTTGCAATGTTAAGTTTGCCAATGGGAGCTCTTAATAGTATAGACACGCACTTTAATAGGTTTTATTTTTTCCTTTATGAGCTCCTTGAATGAGGGAACTAGTCTATATTGGTGTTCTTTGGAGATATTGTATCATGCATTAGAGTAGGCTAAATTGGTCTACGCTCGGTGAGAAATCATGGTCAAGCCTTTTCATTTAAATTATGGAGATTTCCATCCAATAACTCATGGTGGTCATGTTATCTGCATTTGAAATATAGCTACTCTACAAGAGTGGTGCTAATCAAGCTCAATCAACTCCATCCGGGCCAATAACAAGTCAAGAGCATCAAGATTGAGGAAGGCTTTGGTCATGTTTGTGCAAGGAAAAGAAGAACAACTTGACTTCAATGCCATCCTTGATACCAATTCATTAGATGATGAAGATCAGCCAAAGAAGTATTACAGTTTATGCATGATTCAAGGGCTTGCAGGAGGGATTTCAAATGAAGAACATGGCCTTATAGTCCTTAGGAAACAACTTATGGAAGCATTCAAGAGTTTCACCAAAGAAAGGCTTGAGAATCAAGCCTAGAAGGGAAAATCTGAGAAGAATTGGCGCCGGTCAGGTTGGTGAGTGGGGCCGGCCATGTCTCCATTTCTGACCAAATGCGACATTTTGATGATTCCTCTTGAGTTATTTGACTTGTTTAATGAGGGTAGTAAGATCCTTTTACCTTTATTAAGTCTCATTTAGGGCTTCTTAGATATTAGAATATAAATACCCTTCTATTTGAATTTAAATTCATATCAAATCTACAAACAACTATTTACCTTTGAGTGAATGAAAACAAAGATCAAACATGATCTTCAAGTGTGTTCTTGACAACTTTTTTTACTAATTATCTCTTCAATGATGAGAAATAGGATTTGTTTGAGGAATAAAATAATTTTAACCTATAACAATAACAATAAGGGCTTCGAACTATGATTGATGTCTAGGCCTGCAGCATGAAGATGGTGGTGTTCAATGCCATTTTATCTTCTTTTTATATATTTTTTTATTTTCTGAATCTTGAGCTTTTATCTTCAATTTAATTAATTAAAATGATGAAGACAGATTTATAATGAAGGAGTGAGTAGAATTTAATGGCATTCATGTTCCCATAGGACCTAGTACTTAAGGAGGCTTACTATTTTGATTTTTATCAAGTTTTCTTTTTTCCCTTTTAAGAGAGATATTGGCTCCATTTCAACAAAGATCCAAATTTTTAGAAGTTAAAGTGTTAGAAAACTTTTGAATTTTCAATAGTTTATTTGGATTGATGTTTTAGCTTATATTTTTGGATCTAACTTCGAATCAAAAACCCATTCTAGTATTATTGTATAGTATGAATTAAAGGTCCTATTGAATTGTTGTAGATGAAGATGGACTCCATTTCTATGGTTAACGAGTAATCGTTTCATGATTCTAATGGTTTTGTTGGAGTTCAACTCTCTTGTGATGCTTCTTCTAGATTTTACCCTTCAAACTATATTCTGATGGTCAACAACTTGGAGTTTGAGTTATCTCCAGAGTTGATTGGGCCCTTCATATAGAAATGTACTGGAACTTCAACAGAAGCAGTGGTATTCCCAAGCCATCAATCTATTTCGAGTGCAAGTGGAGTCATTATCTTGCACTTCGAAGCAGAGCTATTTTGCTATTGTATCTGCAAGGGGATGCTAATAACACATTTTTCTTCTTTGTAAATGAAGAATTACCAAGTTTGAAAATTACTTCCGGTTTTTTTTTCCAATAATTTGTTCTCTAATTATTGATTAGGGATTGCAGGGTTATGTTTTTACTCTTCTAAGGTTATGAAGCTGAAAGGCCATGGGCTGCAACTAAGAAGATGTTGTGGCATGGAACATTTGGACCAACCTCACAACTCCTGTTGTTACGAGTCCTTTTCTATTTATGGGGATCCCACTAGTATGTTAATTTTTTCATTGAATAAAAAACAATAAAAGAATGATAAGAAAGCAAACTCAATACAATTTACATTCCAAATATTTGTTAGTTCCATTCCTTGACCTCATTACTGTCTGCATAACTGATATTTTACCTCATAGGATTAGTCTCAACCTTGCTACATGAATGAGGGTTCACTAAAGGTGGTGCACTTGGGAATGGAAGAGTATAGAAAAGCGATGCAGTTGAAAGAAACGTTTAGAGAGTTTGCAGAAGAAGAAGCCAGGCCTCAGAAGAGGTTAGCTTTTGAAGAGGCTAAAGTTGTGGCGTCTTCTCAATGAATGTCTCTCTCCAATTAATGTTGCAAATAAATGTACATTCACAAGGCATTAGTTTTTCAGTCTTTTTAAATGAAGGTAATGACTGAATGAAGACCTATCTTGTATGATTTGAAAAGGAGGATAAGATTAGGTAGTTGTTTGGGCGAGAAGGTTTTATACTTTCTCTGGATGTCTTGAATGTTCTCTTGAAGTTTGATCAACAAACTACAAAAGATAAATGGATCCTAACTAATAATTGAGAACCTTGACGTTTGATAATATTAATGTAGAGAACCTTTTCCTTTCTTGGTATTGTTTTTGTTTCATCATATTATTAGCTTCTAGAATTTACTTCCAATTCCATCTCTAACTTACACCACTTGACCTTGCAATATTTTTGTTTGTTATGGATAATAGATGAATAATTAAGATTATGAAATCTCAAAACACGCCTTATGCCTCTTGAACTACTTTGGGTAGAATTTGAAGTTTCAAGTTATAATTATATAGCTGACTCCATGGTTCTATTTTGTTTTTTTTTTACTTTTTTAAGGATGTCTCATCTCTTTCTTGTATTTCCCTCACAGAAAGAAAATATGTGATCTTTTTATTTTTCTTTTGCACTTAAAATGGTCAGGAATCTTACCCTAAAAACTAGGTTCAAATAGGAACAAGAAGCTTAGGGCCGAAATTCCGTCAGTGTAAATAGATTAATTTCTTAACTTATAAGTTGTTTTCTTCCAAAAGAAAGATAATTAAAAATAAAAAATTTAAGAGTTCATTTGTTTTCAATTTTTGTCTCTTTGCTATATGTCTACTTTTCTTACATTATTTATGTGTTTATGCAGTAAATTAATTAAATTCATCCTTGTACTAGAGATGAGTATACTTTATTTTGGTCATTCCTTTGCATGCCTTTGTGAGTGTGTGAAACTCTTTCGACATTTTATTGTGTTTGTAAGTTTGGTACTAGTTAGTTTGATATTTGTTTTTGACTTTGTGATATCAATCTTAGGGGTTGAAAGCAGCAAATCATCTCCAAGCTTATGCTCATTTCGAAGACATATTAGAGCTAATGCAGACATTTTGATGGCATTGCCTCATTTTGATGGAGACATTATATACCATGCACTATTAATATAAAGTTTTAATGGCACTTTTAGTTTAAATATATTAAGCATGAACATTTGTATTTGTTATGTTAATTTTGCTTGATATTTGATGTTAAATTTGGTAAACAAGATTTAGAAAAGTGCTACAGGGTTTGGGGGAATTGAAGCAGTTATGAAACTGTTAAAAAAATCGTAACCAAATAAAAAAATTAGCACACAAGAATATATTTGATGGGTAAGACCAGTACGCACCGAACAACCCGACCCAAATGAACTCAAGATCTGACCCGAATAAAAGAGATTAGATCCAACACCTTTAAAGGTGAGTTAGCGACCTCTTGAGCTATTGAGCTCCTTGACCACCAACATTTTTAAAGCTTGGAGAAGGTCTCGCTGGACCCCAACCTTCAAACCAATGAGCTCCAATACATCTCATATATCTTTTATGCCACGATTAAGTATCTATAACACTTTATACACATTATGAGACTTAAATCACTCATCAGGACCTCCAAAAAGCTCATCGCTACTTTCGAAGCTCACTGGAAGGTCACGAAGATGGTTTATAAGTCAGTAGTGAGCTCATAGCTCATACTCCAAAGACGTGCATGGCAAGATGTCTTATATTATGAAAACTGCACGATTCTAGGAGGAATTGGCGACATATGATCTCACAATTATCCTAAATGCCTATTTTCAAGTGATAGAGATCAACTCCATTAAGGTAACCTCAACTAAATGATAACTCATTTTTTTGATATACAATATAGGATAACACGGGAATGACACAGGTGGATCTCATTTAAGACTTCATCGAATACTGACTTAAGCATTAGAGTTCTCCTTAGGGCGACAACCCACTCCGGTGATATAATTTTTCTTCCCGGTTGTGATTATAGGTGGCATCATGGTTTGGGATGACCTAGAGATCCTTTCCGTGCTTCGTCACTTCACGCTCCTTTTGTCGGAAGAGACACTTTGCTAAAAGATTTTCTTCCAAACACATAAAAAACAAATAGAAATCGTGATGACACGATCACAACCAACACGAGTATAGCTGCCATGCCGGGGTTGACCATCGAGAAGAACTCAACTGTGGACATGAGAAAGTGTTCCAGAGGATCTAGTCCAAGGAGAGAATAATATCATTATGACCAGCATTGTGGATTCGACATTGCCACCAAGACCAGCACGGTCTAGTCCTTCTTGAAAATCCTTAGTTCATAATCCTCTCGGACAAGGAGAGATGGGACAAAGGTATCAAAATCAACCTTGGATGGAATATTAGGCAGTAGAGATTATGTACGAACTCGGCAGAGTCTAGCACGATCTTGGAGGGAAACACAGCAACCTAGAAACCCAAGGTGACGGAATAACACATAATTGGATCTGCACCCCACCTTCAAAGGCAAGAAGCGACCTTCCATAAATCCCAACTCAAAAAGGTAAATGTCGAGAGATAGAACCTACACATGGAGGAGCTCGTAGAGTAAGGATCCAAGAAACAGTCAAATTGAAAAGAGCACCACTCGTGATTGACCTCAGAGAAACTCTACGTGATGGTCATGGTTATGACTTGAGAGATAGACTCAATTGAGCAACAATCTCCAGAAGTCAACGACAACGAACAAGTCCTGACAAGTAGGGGAGCTTGTTGAGTACTCCTCCTGGAGAAAGGATGCCTCCTCGGCGAAGCTTAAATGGAACAGGCAACAAAGCTCGGGAGGTAGCCCTAGATCGACCAAGGAGAGTGACCCTCTAAGAAAAATGCAAAGGAAACAGAGACCAAGAAATTTAGAGTAATGTGGACCTATTAGAACCATCACTATTTGTCCGCAACATTAGAACAACTCGAATGCCTCTCGAATTCAAAGCTCCACAAGTCAAGTTGAAATATGATGGCACAGGTGAACCATTGCAAGATATACATGAGTATGTTTCTTACATGGAGATGTTTGAATACCCCAATCATGTCAGGTGTCAAGCTTTTGGATCGACGTTGACAAAGAAAGCATAGTCATGGTTCAAAAGCATTCCAAAGGCAAGCATCTCAAGCTGGACATAGTTAAAGAAGTTGTTCTTGAAAAATTATCAGAGGAGCAAGAGGTGCGAGAATGCCATCAATGACCTCTTCAACAACAGATAAAAGGTTGGTGAGAGCACCAGGAGTTATTATAGTCGGTTCAATGATGAAGCAGTGGAAATTGAGTAGAAGAATGATGTGATCTACATCGCTACATTAAGCAGAGATTGCAAGTGGGGTATGTAGCTCTCAGGCTGGCAGAAGAGCCAGTGAAGACCATCAAGGAGCTGCAAACACTCCTCGAGAAATTGATCAAAGTAGAGGAGATAACAATCTAAAAGAAGATTCTCAATTTCACCTCAACCACCAAAAAAAAAACATCAAAGGGCGGCCAAAGAGATTACAAACATCTAAGTGGAATAGAAAAAACTATTATTCAAAGGAAGGACCTTTGGATAAGGAGATGAAGACAATTCCCGTCCTAATGCCTAAGCCTCTGATAGCTTCACGAGTAAAAATTTTACTGGTCATGGAAAAGAAAGGTCTCCTAAAGACACCGACACCTCTTAGGACCCCTTTTGGCAAAAAGAGATATGACAAAGTTTTGTCATTAATATAAAGACCTTGGTCATCTCACATAGGACTGTTTTGACCTCAAACGAGAAATTGAGAGATTGATTAAAGAAGGCCACCTGCAAGAGTTCCTAACTAAAAATGTAGCTCCAGGAAACCCACCACCTGTAGCAGCTAAATAACAGCGACCTCCAGTAAAAGAGATCAATGAGATTGAGAGGAGATCAATGAGATTGAGAGGAGATCAAAACCAACTTGGGGAGCAGATACAAACCCCCTCACAGTATCTTTACAAATTGAAGAATTTTTTATCCGAAAAATCTTTGTAGATACTGGAAGTGCGGTGAATACCTTATATAAAAGGGCATTTGATCAAATGGGAATAGACAAGAGCTTGGTGCTGAGATTAGATACTGCCTTGACAAGTTTCAGTGGCAACACAACTTATGCTAAAGGAATTCTATGATTTTTGACTGCAGTGTATGTAAACGATAAAGGAGTTACAGAAATCATGGACCGATTAGTAATCAATGCAATAGGAGCATATAATGCGATTCATGGCAGGAAATGAGTCATGGACTTGGAAGGTGAAATCTCTTTACTAAGCTATTGCATGAGAATCCAAGTTGGACACAGTTGGATCACCTTGGTAGGAGATAGACAAGTAGCTAAAAAATGCTATCTCATTAATGGAGATGTAGAAGCCTCATCAGCAACCTCGTAGGTCGATTTCATTGACCTACCAAAAGAAGATGACAAGTCTAGAATCCAAGCAACCAACAAAGGAGAAAAGTTTTCTTAGCTTAGAATTCCCCGAGAAGGGAATAAAATTAGGGAAACTTTTATCTCCTAAGGTCAAAGGAAGGCTCGTTGATTCATTTCAAGAGTACTTAAAGGTCTCTGTTTGGCGACCTA
Organism: Parsonsia alboflavescens; assembly: GCA_028571225.1. Classification (NCBI taxonomy): domain Eukaryota; kingdom Viridiplantae; phylum Streptophyta; class Magnoliopsida; order Gentianales; family Apocynaceae; genus Parsonsia; species Parsonsia alboflavescens. The sequence continues at coordinate 12,994 of JAOXNR010036733.1, read as the reverse complement.
TAGACCTTCAGGGTATTAACATAGAAATAGCAGAACACAAATTTGCTCTTGGACCAGTAAAAGAAGAGGACTTTTTCTATGGCAAGAAACAAAGTCATAGCTCGAGAAGTCCAAGCTCTTCTCGATGCTGGAATTATGAAAGAGGTTGTATACCCGAAATGGCTTGCCAATCCAGTGGTCGTACCAAAGAAAGAAGGGACACGGAGGATGTGTGTAGATTTCACTACACTTAATGAATATTAGCAGAAGCACTCATATCCACTTCCAGACATCCATCAGATGGTTGATTCAGCAACCGTCTATCAATGGCTTTGTTTCTTGGACGCATACAAGGGATATCATCAAATTCCAATGGCATTGGAAGACATGAAAAAGGCCTCATTCATAACCGAGGTCGGGACCTACCACTACACCAAAATGCCTTTTGGATTGAAGAATGCAAAGGCAGAGTTCCAGCGAGCTATGCATAATGCTTTCAAGAAACGACTTGGACGAAACATCGAGGTCTATGTGGATGACGTAGAAATCAAGTCCAAGTCCTCAGATGACTTCATTAAAGACATGACAGAGACTTTTCAGATATTGAAAGTTGCCCACATGAAGCTCTCTTTCAATAGGAAAATTTTTGGGTTTTATGATATCAAAACAAGGTATTTATTCAAATCCTAATAAGATAAAGGAGCTTCGGGACATGGAACCACCTAGAAACATCAAAGAAGTCTAGAGCTTAATAGGAAAGATGGCAACATTGAGCCATTTCATAAGCAAAATGGCCAATATAGAAGAAAAGTTCCATGATGTCCTGAAGAAGCCCAAGGATTTCCAATGGATGGAGGATTGTCAAACTGCATCATGAAGTTTGAAAGAATTCTTGGGAAAACCTCCACAACTTGGCTCATGGAGGCCCGAAGAAGAACTTCTGATGTACTTAACTATAACCAAGAAGGCTGTTATCTCGGTACTCTTAGTCAAAAAGTCAAGTTTACAATTTGCAGTCTATTATATAAATCGTTTATTGAGAAGTCCAGAAGTTAGATATCTAGACCTTGAAAAGTTTCTTTACCTCATTGTCATTACGTCAGGGAAACTTAAGCCCTATTCTAAAGCTTATCCTATTAGAGTAGTGACAAATTTACCATTAAAACGAGCATTGGCAAAACCCGAGCTATCAGGTAGGATAATAAAGTGGTCGCTCAAGCATTCAAGATAGCAAATCGATTTTGAGCCAAATAAAGCTATCAAGTCTCAAGCTCTCTCAGACTTTGTGGAAGAATGTGCAAGAGTTCCCCTGGAGCAAACGAAACTAATGTGTGGACCATGTACACAGATGGCCCAAACGAGAACGAAAATTCAGGTGCGGAAATTATATTGATCACCTCTGAGGGAGTGAGAATCCCTTACTTTGTGAAATATAACTTCCCAACCTTGAATAACGAATCCGAGTATGAAGCTCTCTTAGCAGGTCTAAGACTTATAAAAGCTCTAAAAGTACAAAAATTGCTTGAAAAAATAGATGCACAAGTCGTTGCCAGCCAAGTCACTAGAACTTTTTAAAGAGAAGCCATAAACAGACCTCCTCTAGGCATCAATCGGAGGGAGTCTAGAGAGGGTGCTGACATTACCTTTATTTTATTTTCAGATAGAAGACAAACATCAGAATATCTTATTTGCAGTCACCAGCAAAGATCTCTAACCTTTGCCTCAACTTCGTCACATGAGCGTTTGCTTCCGATGTATGTCTCATGAACAAGGTAATGGGAATAAACACGATTGAATTGCTAGATCTAATCATAAATATGTTTTTCATATTTTTCAGTCTCTTTGAACTCTCAGTTGTTCTCTATAGAGACATTCTCACAAAACCTTAGTTCTCACTATTCTCCTCGTTTCATTCTCTTATTTATAGGAGAACAAGGATGAGATCAGATTGAATAGAAAGTTGTTGAACCATGGAAGTTAAAGAAGGTCCAACTTGGAGCCTAGCCAATAGCAGGTTGCCAAGTGTATGGCAACTTTGTAGAAAGTTGTAGAACCATGGAAATTTTAGAAGGTCTAACTTGGTAGCTAGCCAATAGCAAGTTGCCAAGCGTATGACAGCTTTGTAGAAAATTGTAGACCCATGGAAGTTCTAGAAGGTCCAACTTGGCGGCTAACCAATAGCAGGTTGCCAAGTGTCTGACAACTTTGTAGAAAGTTGTAGAATCATTCCTATTCGTGGATTAGCCTAAACAACTTTAGCTAATTACGTTTACGTCCAAAACGAGATACTACCCACTAAGTGATACATTCTGAATATGTCACCCAATAGGTCCTCATAAAATTGGCATTTCACATAAAGGACATTTAATGTCATGTGCAATAAGCGTCGTCTAGCAACACATTATTGCAATCAAATTAACGAGAATGTCAATGACTCGACAAAACGTTCCATGATAAAATAACATGTCTAATCTTTTTGTCCAGAAAGTCATAGTTGAACACGAGTTATGGAACCTGTCATACTTGTAAAGTTCAATATCTCAATTCTCAGCCCCAAGTAGATTAACTAAACCGAATAAGATAAATATCTCATATCTATTTATTCTCTCATGGACATGCATTTCATAATCTCACTCAACCAAGAATGCTAGACATCACTCTCTTGTTACATAGGAGGGACAAATCCACAGCATAAATTAGGACATACTAAATACATGCCTTTATTGTCCACTCAGTTAAGAGTGACGTTTGACAATATCAAAGTATGCAATCTTTCATGTACGAATCTCTGATGACCTCAAGTCAAAAGATAAGACATAATTATAGCAATGAAATCACCCATGACACTCATATAACAATCCATGAAGTGATTTCATGGCGGGGCACGATATTTTTCTTGTACCTATGTGATGATTTGATATCTCATATCCATGACGGTTGTCATCAATCAACACATACTAGTCTCAGCGTGTTATTGATATCCTAATCTCAATAACATTTGACTAGGGTCATTTTAAGAATAGAAATAAACTATTCTAAGGACATTACATAATTTATTTAATGAAACTCAGACATTAAAGTGAATTATATAATGATATAAATAGCATCATGATACAAAGTTATGCCAATTAAATAAAATCATCATATGTTCTTAGGGCATATCCAACAATATCGACAATACCCCACTTGCACTAAGACCAATTACTCATGAATCTAACGCCTATAGATCTAGTGTGACGATCATGTCTCTGCTCCCTTAGAGGTTTCGTCAGAGGATCAGTGACATTGTCGTCTGTTGGTACTTTGCATATCTTGACATCCCCTCTCTCAAATATATCTCGAATGAGGTGGTATCGCCTAAGTATATGTTTGGATCGGTGGTGAGAACTTGGTTCCTTACCCTACACAATAGCTCCGTTGTTATCACAATAAACCTCCACAGGATCAGTGATACCAGGAACCACCCCAAGCTCAGTGATGAACTCCTTGATCTAAACTACCTCTTTTGCTGCTTCAGAAGCAACAATATACTCTGCTTCTGTCATAGAATTAGCCACTGTTACAACACACAGCACCACCTTGTAGGCGAAACATGAAACCTGATTGCGATCGAAAATAATCTTTATCGATTTGAAAACTAGCATCAGCATAACCTGTTACAATGAGCTCTTCATCACCTCCCAAGATTAGGAATGTATCCTTAGTATTTCATAAATATCTAAGGATATTCTTAACAGCAATCCAAAGGCGTTCCCCTGGATCACCTTGGTATCTGCTTGTCATGCTCAAAGCATATGATACATCGGGACGTGTACATAATATAGCGTACATGATAGATCCAATGGTAGATGCATATGGAATCTTACTCATGTGTTGAATTTCTTCCTCTGATGTAGGACACTGTCAGTCTTCTGTTCCTGCAAAATCTGTTGATCAGATTCATTCCCCTGATCTTACAGATGACAACAATTGCAATACAAAGCTTGCTCTGAGGAGTAGCTTGAAGAAACCATCGTGCAGTATTCTACTTTCTAGTGATAGTAATGATGAACACGAGTCCCTGTGTGAAAAGGCTACTGATCCTGATGTTCATACAACAAGAAGGAAAGTACAATGGACAGATACATCTAGAGGGGAGCTTGTTGAGGTCCGAGAATTTGAACTTAGGTATGGAACTTTTGTCCCCAATAAAAAATTTAGTTCAAATATCTTTTTTGTGTTTTCATTCAACCTGCTCTTGGTGGTTCAACAATAGTCTTGATGAAAGGAAAATTTCACTTAATTGCAACCCTACATGTCAAGGTTACAAAAAATGATAACTTGAGGTTGCCTTCTGAGTTGTGCCTTTGATAGTGTTTCCGTGGTTCAGTAGAAATGTCTGGGAGCAAGAATATTTTGTATTGCTACTTATGCCTTATGTTATAGGCAAGAATCCTTTCTTAGATTCTTGCATGCTAAACCTTTTTAGCATTTTGATTATGTATGTACACTAACTTAGGCTAATCAACTTTCCGGATCTATCTCTATAGATCCTTATACACAGTATATAATTTGCTTCACCTAAGTCTTTCATAGAAAAACAACTCCCTAGCTAAGTCTTTATATTCTATAAGGTGGGGATGTCATTTCCAATAATAAGTATGTCATCCACATACAATACTAGGAATATCACAATACTCCCATTGAATTTCTTGTACACACAAGGTTCATCTTCATTTTTAATGAAGCCAAATTCCTTGACTGCATCATCAAAACAAAGATTCCAACTACGAGATGCTTGCTTTAATCCATAAATGGATTGTTGTTGCTTTCACACCTTTCTAGCATTATTCGGATCGACAAAACCATTAGGTTGTGTCATATACACATCCTCTAGAAGCTTTCCATTTAGAAAAGTAGTCTTGACGTCCATTTGTCAGATTTCATAATCATGATACTCTGCTAGAGCAATTAAGATCCTGCTGGATTTGATCATAGCTATAGGTGAAAAAGTTTCATCATAGTCCATACCATGAACTTGCTTGAAACCTTGGGTGACTAATCCCCCCTTGTAAGTATGAACTTCACCATCCATGTCAGTTTTCTTCTTGAAGACCCATTTGCACCCGATGGGCCCTTCAGGTGGATGAAACAAAGTCCAAACCTGGTTTGTATACATGGATTTCATTTCAATCTCATGGCTTGAAGCCATTTCTTAGAGTCTGGGCCCATCACAACTTCTTGGTAGGTAGTAGGCTCATCTTGATCCATGAGCAACACATCACCATTCTGAGATATCAAAAACCTATATCTCTGTGGCTGATGATGTGTCCTAAGTGACCTACGTGGAGCTTGTGTGTCTTGAGCAAGTCCTTGATCAACTATAGGTTGTGTTGTGTGTTCAGTTTCCATTTCTATATTAGTTGTATCTCTTTGTAGTTCTTGAAGTTTTACTTTTCTCCCACTTGCTCTTTTAGAGACAAACTCTCTTTCTAAAGAGATGCCTGTACGAGCTACGAACACCTTTTGCTCAGTGGAGTTATAAAAGTAATATCCTTTAGTTAATTTAGGATAACCAACAACGAGACACTTATCAGATTTGGGCTCTAGTTTGTCAGAAACTTGACGTTTAACAAAAACTTCACAGCCCCAAATTTTCATAAAAGACATTCTAGGACGTTTCCTAGTCCATAACTCATAAGGTGTCTTTTGAATTGATTTAGATGGAACACGATTCAGTGTAAATGCAGCTGTTTCTAAATCATGTCCCCAAAAAGAAATTGGAAGATCTGCAAGACTCATCATTGATCGAACCATATCTAATAAAGTTCGATTTCTCCTTTCAGACACGCCATTCCATTGCGGCGTGGTTGAAGGAGTGAGTTGTTGAACTATTCCACACTCTTAAGTATTCACCATCTCGATCTGAACAAAGTATTTTAATACTTTTGCCTAGTTGCTTTTGTACATCGTTCTTGAATTTTTTGACCTTGTCAAAGGATTCTGACTTGTGTTTCATAAGATATACATAGCCATATCTACTAAAATCATCAGTAAATGTAATGAAGTATTTAAACCCACCTTTAGCTTGTCTGCTTAGTGGACCACACACATCTGAATGTATAAGGCCCAATAACTCAGTTGCCCTTTCATTGTGTCCCATGAAAGAGGCTTTTGCCATCTTGCCCAATAAACGAGATTCGCAATTTTCATATGATTCAAAATCAAAGTTGTCCAAATATCCATCTTTATGGAGTTTGGAAAGATGATTTTCATTTATATGGCCCAAGCGACAATGCCAGAGATATGTTGGATTAATATCATTTGATTTATTCCTTTTAGTATTTCTATTATAAAGAGGCTTGTCGAGATTTAGAATATAAAGGCCATTAAACAATTGTGCACTTCCATAGAAAATTTCACTGAAATAAATGGAGTAACAGTTGTTCTTTATTATAAATGAAAAACCAATCTTGTCCAAATAGAAATAATGTTTTTAGTAACAGAAGGCACAAAATAGCAATTATCTAATTCTAAAACAAGCCCAGTGGGCAAAGTCAAAACATAAGTTTCTACGACTAATGCAGCAACCCTTGCTGCATTTCCAACACGTAGGTCAACTTCTCCTCTCCCGAACAATCTACTCTTTTTTAGATCCTGCACATTCACACAAATGTTAGATCCATATCCAGTATCTAATGCCCATGATGTAGAAGTAGATAAATTAACTTCTATAACAAAAATACCAGGAGTAGAAGACTCATTAGGCTTATTCTTCTTTATTTCTTCCAAGTAAATCTTGCAATTTCTTTTCCAGTGTCCTGACTCCTGGCAATGGAAACAATTTTCTTCCTTAACCTCTCCTCCTTTTGGCTTTAATGCTGTAGGATTGGGCTTGGATTTTCCAACAGGCTTCTTTTCATGTTTCTTGCCTTTACCCATTCCCTTTCCCCCTCGAATTTCCTAACAATTAGGACACCCTTGGGTTTGGTGGACTTCTTAATATTTGACTCAGCAGTTCTGAACATGCTGAGCAACTGAGGTAGAGTTTTGTCAATCTCATTCATGTTGTAGTTGACAATAAATTGATTGTAGCTTTCGGGTAACGATTGCTATATCATATTGGTGGCCAACTTTTGACCAAGAGGAAAACCCAATCTCTCTAGGTTCTCAATGTACCCAATCATTTTGAGGATATGAGAACTGACTGGAGAACCCTCTGCCATTCTACATTGAAATAAAGTCGTGAATACATCAAGCCTCTCTTGCCTAGCTTGCTCTTTATAAAGCTATTTCCGGTGCTCTATCATATCATAATTATCCATTTCCTCATGTTGCTTCTAAAGCTCAGAGTTCATGGATGCAAGCATGAGGCAACCAACATCAATAGCATCATCTTGATGCTTCTTGTGAGCATCTTTTTCAGCAATTGTGGCTGTGGAGGGAGGTTCTTCAGGAACAGGACCCTCAAGGACATACATCCCTTTTTCTTGTTTGAGGACTATCCTCACATTACTGTACCAATCCAGGAAGTTTGTCCCATTCAGCTTGTCCTTCTCAAGGACTGATCACAATGACAGTGTATTATTATTTGCGTTGGGTGTTACGGTAATATAAAATATGGAAAATATAAGTATCATGAAATGATCTTTAAATTTTAAAACTTAAATGATACTCCCACTATTTTCTTCAAATTAATAACCCTCATTATTAATTCGGAAAGTTACATTTAACTTTCTAGTGGACCAAGATTCATATTTCACCTTACCCCAAGATAGCTTTGGCTATCCCTCGAGATTCAGTTATTTAGGTAAGCAACACCTTGCTAATTGCATCTCTATGCAACTCTTAGTTTAAACGTGAACAACTATTATTCTTAATGCCTCTAGATTACCCCAATCTAATTGAGGGAACCTAGTTAAGTCTACCCAATTTAAGGCCCTTTGGATATCACTTTTATCCTTATCACGTTTCACTAAGATAAACATGGCACCTTTGCTTTGGCAAATTTGCACACATTGATCAAAGTGTGAATGAGTGACATTAATTGGTAGGCATTAATCTTAACTTAATTTAATTTGAGGGATGTGACTAAATTGTAAAAGCTCTCATCAATTTAATAGAAGTGACCAGTTGAATATTATTACTGGTTAACATGATCAAATCATAATGACAGTAATAACATGTAAAGTAAAAGCAAGATAAAACTTGACATAGTTACAGCCCATCCTACTCAATTCTCCCCAGCCAATGAGTGAATCGAAAAAGGTCAATCTAAGGGTAAAGAACAACTACTCCTAGTTGTAATTAAATTACCCTATACTATATTACAATAATATGGTAAAGAAACCTCGTGTTACATACGACGGGATTTAGATAAGAAGAGAATACACATCATAATTATAGAGAAGCACGACACACAGGCCGTATTTAATAAAACTGTGGGCTATAACTATGCACCATGCTTAAGTCACAAATTTCATATTAAACATATCAAATACTATAAAATGCATCAACGAAAATCACAGTTAACAAAATTACATAGAGAATCGATTAAAGCCCCGGACGATAGCGGGGTTTAATGGGGCAGCGCCCCTTGCGGGGTGCGGGGCGCGGGGCGGAGCAACGGTGGTTCAAGGAATGAACCTGCCCAATAGTGAACGAAATCGCATCAGCTTTTGATGCAGGCGCTATTCCAAAAGGTTATTTCCAGAACTGTAGCACCATACCATTCCGCCCTTGAAATCACATCGACCTCTCCCGAATATTTTATAATATGCTATTTGTATGATGCTCTAAACTACAGAAAATATTTATTGAAAAACAAGTTTAATAGAATTCTTACTTCATATAGGCATATCATGAAATCATAATTTCACATGTAACTCGTCTAGAGACTCCGAATCTGGATCTAATACCAATTAAAGGGAAGGCCACAAACAAACCTCTTCCAGGCATCGATCGGAGGGAGTCTAGAGAGGGTACTGACATTACCCTTTTTTTATTATTTTCAGACAGAAGATGAATATCAGAATCTCTTGTCTGTAGTCACCAGCAAAGATCTCTGAGCTTTGCCTCAACTTCGTCACACGAAAGTCCACTTCCAATGTACGTTTCACGAACAAGGCAATGGGAATAAACACAATTGAATTGCTAGATCCAATCGTGAATATGTTTTTCTTGTTTTTCGGTCTCTCTAAACTCTCAGTTGTTCTCTACAGAGACATTCTCACAAAACCTCAATTCTCACTATTCACCTCTTTTCATACTCTTATTTATAGGCGAAGAAGGAAGAGATCAGATTGAATAGAGAGTTGTAGAACCATGGAAGTTCCAGAAGGTCCAACTTGGCAGTTAGCCAATAGCAGGTTGCCAAGTGTATGATAACTTTGTAGAAAGTTGTAGAACCATGGAAGTTCCAAAGGGTCCAACTTGGCAGCTAGCCAATAGTAGGTTGCCAAGTGTATCACTACTTTGTAGAAAGTTGTAGAATTATTCATATTCGTGGATTAGCCTAAACAACTTTGGCTAATTTCGTTTAGGTCCCAAACGAGATACTACCCATTAAGCGATACGTTTTGAATGTGTGACCCAATAGGTCCTCGTAAAATTAGCATTTGACATAAATGACATTTAATGTCATGTACAATAAGTAGTGTCTAGCAACACATTATGGCAATCTAATTAACGAGAATGTTAGTGACACAACAAAACCTTCCGTGATAAAATAACATGTCTTAATCTCTTTGTCCAGGAAATCATAATCGAAAATGAGTCATGGAATGTGTCATACCCGTAAAGTTCAATATCTCAATTCTTAGTCCCGAGTAGATTAACTAAACTGAGTAAGAAAAATATCTCATATCTATTTATTCGAGCATGGCCATGCATTTCATAATCTCACTCAACCAAAAATGCTAGACATCACTCTCTTGTTATATAAGAGGGACACCCTATCTTGATCATTCAACATTCCACAGCACAAATGAGGACATACTCAATACATGCCTTTATTGTCCACTCAGAAAAGAGTGACGTTTGACAATATCAAAGTATGCAATCTTTCATGTACGAATCTCAGATGACCTCAAGTCAAAAGATGAGACATAATTATCACAATGAAATCACCCATGACACTCATATAACAATCCCTGAAGTGATTTCAAGGCGGGTTAATCCAGTACACGATACTCTACGTGTACCTAGGTGATGATTTGATATCTCATGTCCATGATGGTTGTCATCAACCAACTCATACTAGTCTCAGCGTGTTATTGATATCCTAATCTCAATAACATTTGACTAGGGAAATTTTAAAAATAGAAATAAACTATTCTAAGGACATTACATAATTTATTTAATGAAATTCAGACATTAATGTAAATTATATAATGATATAAATAGCATCATGATACAAAGTTATGCCGATTAAGTAAAATCAGCATATATTCTTAGGGCATATCCAACACCTATGAGGGTAAGGAGGGAAATATAATTAAATATCTAAACAAATTGAGAGATATAACATCAAAACTTGGATAATTCGTTATTGAAAAAATCCCTAGAGAGTAAAGTATAGAAGCTGATACACTATCTAAGGTCTACCAAGAGCTTGCAGGCCCCAATGCCGAGCAATTGGTTAAGTAGTTGTACCTTCCTAGCATAAATCAAGAATAGAACTTGGTCATAGAAGACTAGGTAGACTGCATATACCCTATTTATAAATTCCTCGAGGATGGCGAGCTCCCAAAAGATGAAAAAGAAGCTCGCCAAATTAGAAAGTAGGCACCTTGCTACGTTTTGATAGGAGATGATGGAATATATTGGAGGTCATATACCTGGCCACTAATCAGATGCTTGAGCAAGTTTGAAGGAGAATGCATCATTAATGAGGTATACAGTGGAATATATGGATCACACATATTAGCCAAAACCCTAGCAAAAGGATATTGAGAATTGGTTATTATTGGCCTTCAATGGTCTTAGATATTGAGAAGGTCATATAGACTTGCACAAGCTACCAATTACATTGATGTGATTCCTTGAAGGTTGAAGATATGTTTTCACACAAGCCAAAAAAAAAAATCACGTGTAAAGAAAAGGACTCATCAAAGATTTGTTTAGGAGATTAGGATGGCCTTTGTAGAAGATTCCACAACAACCATCCTCTTGATTTGTAGAGACTATTCAATACCTCACCCAATAATTTAAAGCCAAGTTCAAGTGACTAAGAACCCTAGGAGGAAGTTCTAAGAACACTCTCAAAGACCAAGTTTGATCTAGTTTTGAATTAAATCCCAAATGAAAGTTATTTGTCAAAGTTTATTGTTTTCCTATTACATATAAGGTTCTATTTATAGTGTAAGTAATGAGTAACCCTAAACAAAGCTCTAAATAAGTCTTTCAAGGGGTCAAGGACCGAAAACAAATGAGTAAAAGCTGTTAAAACTCAGGAATGTCATTGCATTGGTGCGCAGGGATTGCCTCTGTTTGGCACTGGCTCAAGAATTAGCAGCACTGGATGGAGGATCGGATAGTTATGGGAATGCAAGCCAAAACTGTCTTCTGCTGATCCGGCCCTGGATGGGTAGGAGCTGGAGCTGGATGACCCTGTTTTCCGACCTTGCTTCTTATTCTTTCTTCCTTTGTTCCATGCTTTGTCTTGCCTTCAATTTGTACTCTTTTGGGACTTGAACTTTGTTCTTTTAGGAACATATCTAAGCCTTCAAACTCTTTAAATGAGTCCCCCAAGTTGATTATAATCCAAGGCTCTTCAACTTGGTCTTCATCTACAAGCTTACTCAAGAAACATGACATTATCTTCACATTGATCTTCCTTGATTTGCATCAATGTTATCCTTGTCTTCTTAATATTCAAAGTGTCATTCTGATACTTGAAGTATAAATCTTTATATGCATGAATCAACTTCTTCATTTCGTACCTCCTTAATTCGTTCTTTGATTTCTTTCTTGAATCTCCATCTTTAGGCTTGAACTTGAAAAGTTGAACTCCATACTTCATGCCAAGTGACTTGAATCTTCCAATATCTCCACTTGGTGACTTCCATGAGTACTTCAAAGTTAAGGTAGCTCCTTGATCCCTATCATTCCCCCACACCTCAAAAGGATTCGTCCTCGAATCTTTATGTCCTACATAAAAAAGAGAATGATGACTAATATGGTTTGAAGAATCAAAAGAGTACTTACCAAGTATCCTCGAGTCATCCTTCATGGAAGTCAGAAGTTGATAATGCCTTACCATACCCTTCTTTGAAGGTGGTGGTTTCTCCTTTATTGATATGTATTCCATCTCCACTACAAGAAACTCATTAGAAGAAACATCATAGACAAGGAATACAAGCCATTTAACATAATCAAGAAACCAAATCCTATCATTCAAAGCACAACACATAAACTCCATATGTCTATGACCCCATAAACCACATTATGAAGGTTCTCTAAACCTTGAAATCATATTCATTAGGCTTAAGAAATAATCCTTTAACATAGCATTTACATGCCCTTAATCAAAAACATCGAACATATGTGTGAAATGAATAAGACAATAGCCATCACATTGAAAGGGAACCGGATCCAGAATCCACTAGGAAACGAATCCGGAGTCCCAGGATTTTGAAGAAAAAAAATTTCTCACATTGGAGTTCGAGAACAATACCTGAAATGATGATTCGCGAAGATTTTGTCCTGCGAAACTTATCTGTACGTCTTAATCTACTTGCATAAGATCTTCTAATCTATTCCCTATCTGTCTCGGTGAACAGAAAGGAAAATAAAAGATCAGAGAATTCTGTGTGTGGAGTGGAGAAAAAACAGACTTTCTGTAATTTTTCTACAAAAGGAAAAATCACGTTTGTTCTCTTTTCTTGGGTGTAGTACCATCGTTTTTCTTCTGGTCATTATAGGATTAATAAATAATCCTTTAAGAACTAAAACAGAATTATGGGTTTTCTATGGGCCAAAAGCCCAACAGCCCAACAATCCTTTTATTTAATTAAAGGTCCAATAATTATTCATT
>JAOXNR010036712.1:0-21173 GCA_028571225.1 Parsonsia alboflavescens | reverse complement strand
GTATAGATTGGAACATCTACATAGTTCTTCTTCTGCTTCGACAGCTCTTGATGCTCAATAGCATTCTTTTGATTTGTCTGCTTCCTTTCCTGGTTTGTCTTAAAGTCAACATAGTAGTGGTAGTCCATTTGAATTTTGGTGTAACGGAGCTTATAATCGTGGTGGTCATTACCGTGGTAGTGGTCGAGGCTGAGGTAATGGAAAATTTGAATGGGGTATTTAGCAGCAGGTATATTCGACCCCTATGTCTCAATATTTACATACAGGTGGCAATTCCGGTATTCTTGGTTTTGTTCTAGTATCCTCTACCAGTGCCTTTGCTTCCCCTAATAATGTTACTTCCGTTGTTTGTCAAATTTGTAATTTTATGGGTCATTAAGCTCCTTATCCTCAACGCATGAATCATGTGTTTGCTAGTCCAAAATTGTCTAAATAGTTTGCAGGCCTTTATCTTCATGAACCTAATGATAAAGCCTCATATATGGAGAATGGTTCTAGTGCCCATATGACCTATGATCAAGGTAAACTTTTTGGTATTTCTCATTTTTCTGATACGGTTGTTATTGGTTACCCATCTGGACAATGGTTCTCTTATTCCCGTTCATGTTATCGGGTCTAATAGTCTGCATCGTCCTACATCTTCCTTTAAGTTAAATTCTGTCATGCATATTCCTAACCTGCATAAAAGTTTACTTGTTGTTCGTCAATAGTTTATTAGTGATAGTAATTGTTTTATTGAATTTCATGCATGGGGTTTTTCCATTAAGGATTTGGTGACTAGGAGAACTCTTATTCAGTGTCCAAGCGACAACTCTCTTTATCCTGTCTCTAGTCAACCATCCTTAGCTCCCCCTATAGTTCGACCATATGCTCTCACTTGCACTTCTTCCTCTCTTGCTACATGGCATGCCCGTCCAAGTCATCCTTGTGTTGCAATCTTGCGACTTCTCTAATCTCAAAATGTTATTTCTTTTGGCAAAAATGCATTTAAAGAATTTTATTGTAATTCCTACTTAGTATCCAAATATTATGTTACCTTTTTCTCATTGTACTTCTAGGGCAAGCTCATTTTTTGAGCTTATACACTCTGATGTATAGACTTCTCCAATTACTTTTGTTAGTGGTATCAAGTATTATATTATATTTATTGATGATTTTTCTCATTTTATTTGGTTTTATCCTGTTTGCTTTAAACATGAATTATTTGATATTTTTGTTAAATTTAAAACTTCAGCTGAAAATTTGTTCTTTGTTAAATTGAAGAAATTTATATCTGATGGTGGTGGTGAATATAATAATAAAAACTTTTCAGATTATTTTTCTGTTAATGGCATTCTTTTTCAATATTGTTGTCCTCATAGACCTCAACAAAATGGAGTTTTTGAACGTAAACATTGTCATATTACTGAAATAGGCCGCACTCTTCTTTCTCATGTTGGGGCTCCTTTAAATTTATTGGTTGAATCCTTTTCTACTGTAGTTTTCTTAGTTAATCATTTATCTAATTCTGTTAAGCATTTTGTCACTCCTTTTCAAATTCTTTTTTCTGGTCCTCCGGATTACAATATTTCAAAGTCATTTGGGTATCTTTAATATCCCAATCTACAACCCTATCATTCTCATAAACTTCCCTCTCCCTCTGGTCCCTGTGTCTTCCTTTGTTATAGTCCTTCCCATAAGGGTTATCAATGTTTACAAATTGATCCCTGTGTTTATTACAGCAGGAGTGTCCATTTCGTTGAGCATGTTTTTCCATTCCAGTCATAGCCTAACTTTTTATCAAATGTTTCTTTAGTGATTCTTGTACTAGTGTTTAATTTCTAGCTCGTATTCCTCCATTGGTTATATCTTGACAACCCCTTAGCTCTTATTTTGTACCTGGTATGGGTTCTGCCACTTCAACTCCATCTCTTGTACGCAATATGGATTCTGTAAGTCCTCTTGTACTTAGTCTTGATTCTGCCACTACAAGTCCATAATTAGATTCTCCCACTCTACACTCACCTTCTATAGTTATTCCTTCTTCTTCTCCCTATTTACATCCTAAGGTCACAAGGTCTAAAGTTGGTAATAGGAAACCTAAAACCTAAGTATGCTCTTACTACAAATTCCCTCACTTCTCTACCCATTGAACCAACTTGTATTTCATAAGTCAAGGACTGAAGGATATCAAAAAGCGATCAAGGCATTGGAGAACTCATGGAAGCTACCGTATGAGGAAATAGAAGATTCAAGTTATTTGGCTTCAACTATGAGGTTCGTCATTTCAAGTTCAACCATAAAGATGGAGCTACAAGAAGGGAATCAAAGAATGGATTGAGGAGATGCAAGATGAAGAGATTGATGTGCATTTACAAGAACTTATACTTTAAGTATGAGGTTGATGTTTCAATGAAGAAGAGGTTCCGATGGATATCAACAAACAATCCTAACATTGGTGGAACTATCATGGAAGTCAACAAAGAGTGAGTGCATTGAAGATGAAGTTTATGGAAGAAAAAATGCTTATATGGACTTGTACTTCAAGAATGAGAGAACTTGATGCTAAGCAATGAATCCTTGTACAAAAACTTGTATTTAAAACACAAGTACGAAGCTTCAAGAATTAAGAAAGTCTTGGATGAAATGGCTCAAAGAACGGAAGAACTTGAAGCTTTCTTTGGAGATGTTCTTACAAATGCATGGAGATTTACATATAAAGATTTATACTTCAAGTATAGGCTAAAAAAGGAGTGGAGATAGATTGAAAAATATATCATGAAACACCCAAAAATAAGCCATAACAATCCAAGAAGAAAGAACCAAAAGGCGAGCAAAACAAGCCAAAATGGAGCCAATTGGAAAGTGGAACAGTGACTGTCCGTCCCTCTGTCTTGTGGCATGTTCGGTGCTGGACAGTACTGAAGACACAACATGGAGTGTAGTAGAGTAGCCATCTGATTCTTGATGGTGGTGGATCCGACGCAGGATGACCTCTGAGCAATTCGACCCATGTTCAGTTTTTGATGGATTTTTATGCTTTCTTCATGTATTAAGGGTCGTTAAGTACATACACCCCTAGAAAGAATCATTAGGTTAATTTAGGGTTTTAGAACTATATATACTCCCCATCTTGTCTTTCACAAATCATTGAAAAAACAACTTTGATTTCAAATCAAGAATCCTTTTTGTATCAAACTTGTTCTTTTTGAGTGTTCTTCCTTTAACTCTCTTAAGGTTCTGGGTTTAACTACTCTAGGGCTTTTCATCACTTTAGTTAGGGTGTTGATTTGTCTACCAACATGAAGACAATGGTTAATGATTGAAAAACATCGTAGGTCATTGTACTAACTTGAAACTCTAGTTGAGTCTTGGGAAAATTCTTCAAGTTGGTGTGTTTTTAATGAAACCCATTTCAAAGAAATCATATCATCTTTTGGTATCAAAGCCTGGATTCTTCATCTTGAGATTTGCCTATCCTTGTATGCTTTCTTTGTTTAAGTGTTTAAGGTCATTTTTTGATTTCTTAAAATCTATGATCATATATATGTGTTTTTGTGATTTGTTTCCCCTTTATTCATTATAGTAACTTCTTGTGATCCTTTATGTTTGTTGGAATTGAGCCTAAGACCAAAAACTAAGGCAAAATTCTATTTGTTGAGTTTGTCCATCTATCTCTACAAAACCTGAAGAAGAAGGAGAGTTCCTGTTCTTTAAAAAAATCAAAAAAAAAAAAAAGAAAAAAGAAAAAAAAATTTCCTACACAAAAGAGAAAGAAAGAAAGTGCCAAAGTTGAATACTAATGTGAGAATTGTTGTTGAATTCCATTGAAATTGATTGTGCTGAAGTTGAATTGAAGTTCTATTGTGATTGTATTGCCTCTATCAAATTTGAAATCAAGGGAATTGGGTTTGTTGAATTCATTGAGAAATTGGATCACATTTTCATTGTCCTCTAGGGTTTTGATAAAATGCCTCTATGAAATTTTCTTTGAACTCCAAGAATTTGATCAATTGTTTTCATCTTACATTGACCTAATCTTTGAAATTCTATCTCTTTGGTTCTTGATTGTTGATCTTTTGTTGACTAATTGAATTGAGTTGTGTGGATTACTTGGCATCTTTGCTTGAATTGTTTGCATTGCCCAATTGTGTTGGCTTAGAACTCGAAAGAAAGTAGACTGGTAAAAGGCGTTAGGAGTGAGTTCAATAGAGCGAGAAAAAGCTAATTGAAAGTTTCATACAAGAGTGACAAGAAAGGAACCATATCCCCCTATATTTCTTGATGGTTCTTTGAGGGCATATTAAGACCAACGGAGAAATGCCATCTTCACATACATAAAATATGTGAGATAACAAGGCATATTAAAAATCTATTATATAATTTTTTTTGGGCAAGTTTCACATATAAACTATATCATTTTTGGGGCCCTTTTTTTTTATTTTATTTTCTAGAAATATATAAACTCTATCAATACTTTGAGAATTATCATTTGAAATAATGATTAAAAATTGAATTTTAAATATTTTGAATAATTTAGAAAAAAAAAACTGAAAATATACACGAACAAAACAATAAAACTCTATCAACACTAAATTGTTAGAACTGTAACAATAAAACTCTATCAACACTAAATTGTTAGAACTGTAAATTCATTTATAGGGATAAGAAAAGAAAGAATTGTTGCTTTGTACTTTAATCCACATCCAATTTTCTTATAAATTGTTAAGCTCATATTCACCTTACTTTGCCCATGCATTTGACCTATGTAGAGCAATGAAATTTAATATCAAAATAAAACAAAGATCTTGAAAAGAA
The DNA here is from genome assembly GCA_028571225.1 of Parsonsia alboflavescens. NCBI lineage: Eukaryota > Viridiplantae > Streptophyta > Magnoliopsida > Gentianales > Apocynaceae > Parsonsia > Parsonsia alboflavescens. The sequence goes on along the minus strand of JAOXNR010036712.1, from coordinate 16,376 downwards.
GGAGATAATTTCGAAGTTAAAAAAAAAAAAAAAAAAGAATACAAACATGCTAAAAAAGATATAACAAATTTGTTAAAGAAAAAAAGAGAGAAAGTATGAGATACCTTATCTGACAGATAAAATGATGAAATGAGGAAGAAGGAATGAATGGAGTTTTGAGATAAATTTATAGAAGAAAGAAGAGATGTATAAAAGAACTAAAAATCTTTAAATAAAAGATAAGAAAGAGGTTTACAATGAAATAAAAAGATAAGTGAATGGTTTTATATAAAATAAAAATGTTTTTACAAACTATAATATTTTTATCCGTTAAATAAAGAGTCATCTATTGAGATGTGATGTGATAGCTCCTAGAATGCTTCCAAATCACTTGTAACGTAATATTTGATTTCATTAAAATTATATGTAGATAATATTAATGGAGGAATTCCAAAAGCCATGCAATCCGGTTCTTCCAAATCATGTAAACAACTCATTTGGAATATTTTAGTAAGCTTAGGTGGCATTTCTGGATAAGATATTTTTGTTTTTATATATTATAATAGATTGCAAAAGAAAATGGTAGGTTTGATAAATTTATAATATATAAAATAATTTTGTCTATATATAGAGTCAATGCATCTAGAATCAAACATTTTCAACTTGTGTAGAAGTGAATATATATATATATATATATATATATATATATATTTATATGGTAACGCTATAGAGTGCTACGGGACACTCAACCTTATAGAGTGATTAAATTAAGTCTTTAACGGTCAATTATTAAAAATAAATAAATTCTCGTATAAAAAATTATTTAACTGTAGCACTCTATAAAGTCGACTCTGTAGCACTCTATAGCATTTTCATGTATATATCCATAATTATAAAGTGCTATGGAGCACACTTTATGGTGTTCTCCAATTAAATTTGTAATGACCAATGTTAGCAATCAATTGTGTTTTATTTAAAAAAAATAATAAAGTTGCAAAAAATAATTTTTTATAGAAGAATTTATTTTTTTGTTAGAGACTTAATTAGAGCATTCTTGATGTAGCCAAAATTCTTCCAATGGGTTGGGGGTAGGTCAGACTCTAACTAGATCACTGTGTGAACCTTGCAAGAAGTCTCACGAGAGGAGATTACTCGCAATGTCCCACTCCAATGTGATCTCAGAGAATCAAAGCAATTGTTAAAAAGCAGGAAGAGAGAGAAAGAGAGAAGATACCTGACATCTTGATTATGAGCCCTTTTATAGACAATGTATAAGCAGCTTTTTGTCTTCAATCCGTTGTAGGATTGGTACAGAAATCCTTATTACTATTAAATTGGGACTTACCTATACTATTCTGTAGAGTAAAGTGTAGTCTCAATATATATTGTAAATAGAATAAGTGTATTTATATAAATACTCCATAAGTATATGTATGTATGTTTGTATATATATATAAATATAAATATATATATATATATATAATATTTATATATAATACTTTTCCTCCGTGCATATCATCCTCATGAACCACTTTTCTCGTGCCTGGCATACGTTTATTCAAAAACCTCAACAATAAAATGAAGAAAATTGCCATAATTATTTAAAAGCATATGACTTGGTTCAATAAATAAAAAAGAAGAGAAAATCTTAATTATAACTAAGATTATGTCAATAAAGTTAGAAAATAGTCAGAATAAAAATATTATAAACTGGAATCAAAATATTAAAAGAAATTAATAAACCCTTTGTCTTGCTTTGTTATTTGCGGGAGAAATGAAATGGCATTAGGTTGGTTCGTAATAATCACCATTTTCAAGCCCATGGATGCAAAGAAAGAAGAAGGACCTACTAAAGAAAAATCCATGCAAAGTTGTCTAAGGACTGTGCACTTGATACAGACCAAACATCTACAAAAGGCACTGTTTTAATTTGATTCTGAAAGGGAAATGTCTATGAGAATATGTTATCAATGCACCCTAACAGCATGATAAAACATGTGCCTCTAACTTCGTTTTGTTAGCATAGAGGAGACATTTCATGCATGATTGTTATGCTAAGTTCTTTGGAAAAGTCTTTTGATTTTTTGTTCTTTTTTTCCTCTTCAACTTGTAACCTAATTTACCATTTTTTGTGTTGTGATGTAACACTCCCATCAGAATATATATGAAAATGTTATGGAGTGCAATAAAACTAAAATTCTAGAGTGCCTCCTGCCAAGTATTCTAAGGTTTAATTTATAAAATATATCGACAAAAAATAATTTTTATAAAAAAAAAAGACGGTTGACTATTAATTTTGGTGGTTAGAGATTTAATTGGAGCACTTCATAATCTGAGATTCGTAGCACTCCATATATGTATATAAATATACATATATATATATGTATATATATATGATATGCAAGCACACCAGGATTTATAACATCTTATATTGCAATATATTATTGCAGTATATTGCAGTCATAAGTGGAGTAATTCAAAGTAACACCATTAAGCTTCTCACTAAAGTATGCTATTGGTCTACCCTCTTGCATTAAAACTGCTCCTATCCCCACTTTTGATGCATCACATTCCATTTCAAACACTTTAGAGAAATTGGGTAAAGAAAGAAAGAAAGAATGAGGGCACATGCAAGTTTAATCTTAAGCAATTGAAAAGCTTGTTCTTGTTCTCTCTCCCACCTAAACTTAACTCTTAACTTGATTACCTCCGTTAATGGTGCTGCAATTGTGCTAAAGTGAGGAGCCAACCTTCTATAAAATGATGCTAACCTATGGAAACTCCTTACCTCACTTACACTTTTAGGAGTTTATGAAACAATATATCCAAGAAATGTAACTTTGTTTAAACAAAAGGAACATTTACTCAAATTGGGGTACAAATGTTCTTTCCTAAGTACATCAAACACATATTTCAAATGATCAAAACGCTCATCCACGTTTTTGCTATAGACTAAGATGTCATCAAAGTATACCACAACAAATCTACCAATGCTATCCCTAAGAACATGGTTCATCAATCTCATTAAAGTGCTAGATACATTAGTGAGACCAAAGGGCATAACAAGCCATTCATATAAGCCATGCCTAGTCTTAAATGTGGTTTTCCATTCATCACCTTATTTCATTCTAATTTGATGATGGCCACTTTTTAAATCTATCTTAGAAAAACAAGTGCTACCACTCACCTCATCCAACATTTCATCTAGCCTAGGGATAGGGAAGCTATATTTTACTGTTATCTTCTTGATTGCTCTACAATCAACACACATGCACCATGAGCCATCTTTCTTGAGCACCAACAAAACGGGAACTTAATATGGGCTCAAGCTCTCTCTTATGTATTCTCTAGCTAGAAGCACTTCTGCTTGCTTCTGTAGCTCCTTTGTCTCCTCCGAATTTTTTCTATAGGCCGCCTTGTTGGGAAGTGCAGCTTTGGGAATGAGATCAATTTGATGCCCAATTCCTCTCAAAAGTGACAACTCAAGTGGCAACTCTTCCGAAAATAGATCTTCACACTCTTGCAAAAGAGGAGAAACAAGACTAGAAGAGGAATTGTTAGCATCAATAGCATTAGAGTTTAAAAAGTGTTTGTACATATGAAGACCCATAGGTTTATAGCCCAAGAATGCACTCTTCAACTCTCTTTCTTTTGCATAGGAGCTCACTTTCTTTTTCACTCTTGTTTTCTTCTTCTCTCTTTTTCTACTCAATTTCTTTTGATCTCTTCTTTTCTCTTTCCCTCTTTCCCTCTCTCTCGAGCTCTCTCCACTCTCTTTTGTCTTTCTCTTTTCTTTTCCCTCATAGTATTCTATCATCTGTTCAAGCAAAATCTTTTGATCAAGGTAAGCTTCATGCGGCTTCAAGGAGTTCTAGTGAACTCTCTTCCCTTCCAACTCAAGGTTTTTCTTGTTTTTGTGTCCATGAAATGTGACCTCCCTATCATATTGCCCAGGTTTTCCAAGAGGTAGGTAGGTAGCATCATAGGAATCACATCACAAAGGATCTCATCACTATACTTCCCCATTGAGAGAGCTATCCTCACTTGTTTCCCAACCTTGACCTCCCCACTATCATTGAGCCACTGTAACCTGTATGACTTTGGATGATCAATACATAGAAGTTTCAACCTATCCACCATATACTTGCTAGCCACATTGACACAACTACCATTATCTACAATGAGACGAGACATATTTCCCTTTGCAACTTATCTTCACCCTTAGCTTGAGCACTAATGACTCTCCTATTCACCATGTTCAATTGACCTTCAAGAATACCCTTACTCTCATTTCATCATCCTCCTTTCCATCACCAATATCAACCTCAAGGTCCTGTTCTTCCCCTTCAGTAGCGGATTCAACTACCCCCTTATCTATAAGAATAATTCTCTCATTGGGACATTGATTAGAAAAGTAGGCAAATCCTTGACATTTAAAGCATTTAACTTCTCCAACTTTAAAAGGTGGAAGTTGAGCTTTACCTTTATCCCCTTGAGGGGCCTTAGCTTCACCAAATTTTGGCTTAGGCGCCTCCTCCTTACTGGTAGCTTTGGTCACTCCTTGCTCCTTCTTAGGCCATGTGTTGGTGGTCTTAGAAGATGATCGGCCATAATTTGATGTGCCATAAGATTTTCCATAGGATGTTCTCCTATACTTCACTTGTCGATCAATATTGATTGCCGTTTGCACCATTTCTTCCAAATCCTAATATTGTTGCAATTCGACAATGCCACTTATCTCTTTGTTCAACCCATGGAGAAATCTTACCATTGTAGCCTTCTCTTCTTCACCCATTAGATTGCTCCTTATCATTTCAACTTCCATTTCTTTGTAATAAGCATCAATACTCTTAGAGCCTTGAATGAGTGTTTGAATCTTGTGGTGGAGGTCTCTTTGGTGATGCTTGGGCACAAATCTCTTCCCATCTTTCAACTGGTGATGCTTCTTGTCTTCGCCTAGCTATCACAAGGTGATCCCACCAAATAATGGCATACTCTGAAAAACCAACAATTGCAAGTTTGATCTTCTTCTCCTCGGAGTAATTATGACACTTAAATATTGATTTCAACTCTTCTTTCCCAATCCAAGTAGGCATCCATAGAAGGGTAGCACCGTTAGCTTGATGCTCCCTAAGTTCTTGTCAACTTCTTCCTTGGTTTATCATAATCATAGAACTTATTGAATTCCTCTTCATTTACACTTTCTTCTTCCTCATGTTGCTCAAGGATGATCCTCCTTCTTGGTTGGACCCTTTGGTGATGTCCTCTTCCTCTTTCGCTTTGAGGCATTTGGTTTCTCATAGGAGGAAGTGGAGGTGGTGTCTCCAAGGTGTCTATTATCCCTTAAAATTGATCCATCCTAGTGTTAAGATCTCTCCTTAATTCTCCCATGTTTGTGGAGAATTCCCTTGTCATGCTCTCCATCCTCTCCAAGATGGTAGATAGAACGACATTGTTTTCTCCCATATTTGATGCTTGTGAAGACAATGAAGCTTCGTATGTCATAATATGCCTTTAAAGAACAATCAAGAAAAATAGGGGAATTTTGGTCCTCGTGTATCACACTTTCAATTAGCTTTTTCTCCCTCTATTAAACTCACTCCTAGCGCCTTTTCCCACTCTAATTCCTCTTTCAAGTTCTTACTCAACTCACAAGAGCAATTGCTAATCACTTAGCCAAGAATACCAAAATGACCCACACAAATCAATTAGTTGATCAATTGATGATCTCCAAATAAGAGCCAAGAAAGTAGAGTTTCAAATAATTAAGGTCAATCAATTCAATGCAAATGAATAAACACTTGGAATCCAAAGAACTTTTCAAAGAGGAATTTTATCAAACACCTAGAGGGAAATGAAAATGTGATCTAATTTGTCAATAAATTCAACAAACCCAATTCCTTTTGATTTCAAATTTGATAGATAATAGGCAATTCAATCACCATCGAAGTTCAATTCAATTTCATCACAATCAATTTCAATGGAATTCAATAAGAAATTTCACAATAGCATTCAACTTTGGCACTTTCTTTCTTTGTCCTTGTGCAAGATTTTTTTTCTTTTTTGAATTTTCAAGAACAATAACTCTTCCTTTTTTGTTGTAGTTGTTGGTGTTGTTGTGTAGAGATAGATGAACAAACACAGCAAATAGAATTTAGCCTTAGTTTTTAGTCTCAGGCTCAATTCCCACAAACACAAAGGATCACAAGAAGATTCTCGGATCGATGTAAAGGAACAAAACCAAAAAACACATATAAGATCATAGGATTTTCAAAGAACAGTATGATCTTAGCACTTAAAACAAAGAAAGCAAGCAAGATAGTCAAACCTTTGATGATAACCTAGGCTTTGATACCAAAATAAGATGTGATTCCTTGAAGGTTATAGTGTTCATACATGTAAGAAATCAATATAGGACTCATCAAAGTTCATGTGGGGGATTAGATTGACGTTTGTAGGATAATCTACAACACACAACCTCTTGATTTGTAAAGACTATTCAATACCTCACATAAAGTATTAAAAGCCCAAGGTGCAATGGACTAAGAACACTCATAAAATGATCAAGTATAATCTTGAATTTGGATTGATTCCAATGGAATAGTTGTTTGTCAAAATGTGTTGTCTTGCACTAACATTTAAGAGACTATATATAGTCTAGCTAATAAGAAACCCTAAATAAGTCTTACAAATGGTGAAAAAACTAAAAGGAGTGAAGGAAAGTCAATAAAATGTGGAAAACATCCCATATGGGTGAGCAAAGGAAGGCTGATCTGGCACAGGCTCGGGAAAGGAAAGCATCGGATGGGAGGGTCAGATTGCTACTGGAATTTCGTCAGTGAGCATCTGGTGTTCCTATCCGGCTTTGGCTCTGTCACTATAAAGTGTCGAATGCTTTCTGGGTATGCAATTTGGTGCTCTCTCGTGCTATCTCTAGGCCATACTCATTTTGCATCGTGTCAACTTCATTCCAAGCCCTTCATAGGCTTCCCAACTTGACCTCTAAGGTCCCTAATGCCTTGTTCTTCATTTAAAAACCTCCCATCATCATCCTGAAGCCCTTGAATCACCCACAAGTTATAATCCTTCCTTGTATGTTATTAATCAAGCTTTGTCTCCTTGAAGATGACTTCAAAGTCAGGTAATTCCTCTTGATTTTGTATGAATGCCACCAATGACCTGTTCATCCTTGATGCCCTTGCTTCTGTAATCGATCTCGAAGGCATTGTTGGAGCTAGATCTCTATCACAATCCTAGGAGTTGCTTCATGTCTCAAAATTTGAATTTTCATATGTTTTCTTTATGCTTAAACTATTAAACATTTATTGGATTAGGCTGTGTGGAGTAGTCATTCGTAGTTTGGAATTATCTTTTGAGTAACTATTTTTGATGCACTGTATATGATTGTTACGGTTACCTTTGTTTAATGGAAATTTGGTGCTTTTATTGAAATATAGTCTAATCCTTCTCTCAGTTATTGTTGAGATATTTACTTCTTTTCTAAATAGCTTTTGCTAAGAAACAGGTTTTCAAAATCAAATCAACCTTGAAGTGACTCTAAAAGATGCTAATATTTGCATTCCTATAGAATACTACCTTCTTTTAAAATTCTGAAATGGGTTGTCCTTAATGGGTTCTGTTTTTTGCCACACAATACAAATACATATAGGAAGATCGAAGCTGAGGATAAAATGAAAAATTGACACAAATAGCTACCGTCCCTTTTTCTTGGACTCTTCCTTTCTCACTTCTCGCTCAAAATTTCACACTCAATAGGATAAAAAGAAAAGGGAAAATATATATACATACATTTGATGTTTCAGAAGAATGGTACTCCAGTACACTTGAACATAAAAAAGCTCTATGTTCAAGTGTTCAACTTCACAAGACTACAAAAAAGAATTGTATTCACCTAAACATAAAAAATAACAAGAGATCTATATGAATCATTAATTATGATCTAATTTAAAGTACTCTACTTCACAAGCTTTTAACAGTTGGAACAATATGAAAAATACATTATCTTAACACCAAATTGAAAGACAGTACAACATCCACTTTCCCAAACATTCCACTAACAGTAAACTAAAACATTCCATTACATAACTTTATCAGCATAACACAAATCCCAACTAGAGTATCACTTCGCACGCCAAGATGAAAGCCTACATATGCATAAAATTAAAGAACCAAGGTAAGACAATATGTATATAAGTAAACTAGTAGCTATTTGCACACACAAAGAAAAATAATGAAATATACCATAATACTTGCTTTCCAAGACTTGTTACTCGTGCTAAAGAGAATTTTTTAGCTAACCCAATGACACTTGATCCTGATTGAGGCCAAAGAAATAAAAAACCTTGTATGTAAAGGTAAAATTCTTAGCTATCATAAAAGAGACTTCAATAAGGACTCGATGAGCCAATACCTGCTTGAGATTCTAGTTCCTCTTCATCAGACGACTCTGAATTGAAGCTTTTGTCATCTACAATAGATCTGGTGGGAAAAAGGCCATTTTAGGACAATTTAACTTTAGGAAAACAATAAAAATCAAGAACAAGATTACGTGTCATTTAATTTTGGATAATTTCTTTTGAACTGTGATTGCCCTCGAAGTCCACAATCCCTACATAGCCTCATCTTTGGAATTGACTTCTCTTTTCCTGATTGAAGTCTTTTCCCAAATCCTTTAGCTTTTACTTGTACAGGATTGCAAATACTCGTTGATTGTTTTGAAGTTTTGCTAGCTGGTTGAGAGACGTTCTTTGACATATTAACCTCATTTATCATTTCTTGGAGCACCTTCAACTCATTTTAGGCATGTTCATAGGCTTTATCGATTAAATATGCTTTCTCAACTATACCCGAGAAGTAATGAGACAATTGTGCATGTCGTGTCATCATACCTTCAGCTTGCTTATCTTCATGTCCTATTCTTGTACTTTTTATCAATCTTGTCAAGGTGTAGAAATTAGGTAAATGAATTACCTGTTTTTAACTAAAATATATCATCATATGCCTACAAGGCAACTGTTCAAACTCGAACTTCTTACAATTGCAAGATAGAAGGTTTATTCTTATATTGTGATGAATTTCCCTACCTTTCCTTCAATAATCATCCTTAGCCCTCTGCATAATGTAAATGAAAATGTCCTCATCCTCAAATGTGTAATTTATGGGGTAGGCGCCACTTTCAAATATCTCCATTTGAAAGATTTGAAAGTTGTGTTTTGTGTACTTTTTCACCATTTGTTTTTTCATTTAATAAGATGTTTTTATCTTCTGCTTTTCATTTACAGCAATATGATCTGCAACCAACCAACTGTGTCCCTGGTGTTTCAGAGCTCTATTAAAGTGAGAGACAAATCCTGTCAAAGTATTCCTTTTATCTATATATCTCTTGAAAAATGCATGTGCATTCTCAAATTGTTGACTATTGCTCATTTCAACACTAAAGTACTTGTTTACAAAAGTAGGAACCCATTTGTGATGGATCTCATATAAGTCAACCAACCATTCATTACTTCTCAAATCAGTATATTTCATCAAATCACCCACCTTGCTTCAAACTCTGATGCATTTTCACAGTTAAAAATAATGCTTCTAAAGCCTCTTAATCGTCGCGGAACATAATTGAATCTAGTTTCTCTGAAAACTTATTCAAAATATGCTATATACATACCTATGAATAGTGAAAGGGAAGATTTGTGTTGTAGCCTCCATCATTGTAGAATCCTGGCCCATAATGATTGTTATAGATGCTCCTCTTGTTGTGGCCTCTAATAGCTTGTTGAATCTCCAAATAAAGGACTCTGTCTTTTCATCATTGAGGAAGGCACATCCAAAGATAATGGTATGGCCATGATGATTTACAGCAAAAACCATATACCATATTGTACTTGTTTCTATTATATGTTGTATCAAACACCACAACATCCCTAAACATCAAGTAAGATTTCCATGCAATGGGATTTGCCCCGAAACAACGAACCAACCTATTTGCATTATCAACTTCATAGTGGTGAAAAAAGAATTCATCTTTCATTTCCTTCTCCGAGAAAAACTCCAACAAACTATTAGCATTAAACTCTTTTTTCGCTTCATCAATTTATGTATTGAAGTTCCAAAAATCTTTTTCTATACATCTCATATATTCAAAGCCTCCAGATTCAATCTCCATAATCCGAACTTGTGGACATATCGATACATTTGCCTTTCAAAGTTGCAAATTTAGATTTTTCTTCACAATTGATACTTTTCTGTGAGACCTGAGAAGATGTACCTTTGAGGGAGTCGAAAGAGGGTGATTATGCTTTTCAGCGAGTGAACTTACAATCCAATTCGAACTCGTTTATCTTTTTACCAATGTTAACTTTGCTTTACACCCACTACAAATTACAAATAAATTCCTTTCAAATCTTCTTTGTGTATCATCTTTGAACCTTTTTTGATATCATTTCTGTTCGTCCATGTTTAATTTTGCTATTACTTAACCTTGCAATGAACCCACACACTCGTGCATATGCATTATAAAAATTGAAGGCTTCTTAAATTATACAGAACTACTGCTAAATTCTTGATATATTTTCATTTGCTATTGGTCAAGTGAACAATTGAGATGAGATGCATGTTCTTCCACATTGAAAATCTACAAAGACATGATAAATTTCATATGCAAACAAATTATAACTATTCAGTTCATACAAAGGAATAAAAACCAAAAGAAAAATGCAGACATCGAAGATGACACATTTAGTTTAGCTAATTATAAACAAAATAACTGACCATTATTAGCCAAACTGGAAACTTAACTCTCAAATTCATTTCTTCCTTCTACTAAAATTTTTAATCTTAAATTTCACAAATAATCTCATTTATGTAATTTTAAAAACGTGTATGCATTTATATAATAAGAAAGACAAAATACCTTAGTCAAAAAACACCTTTTAATATTTACTAGCTATTAAAATATTTTAAATTAAGAACTTCTATCCTTCATAGATCACTATAATCAAATTACACACTCCTCCATCTTACTTAGTTCCTTCATGATCACCTACCTTTCCTACTGTTTCCAATATTAATCTTGCATCATCAAAACTCTTTTTCCACTGCTTAATTAATCCGTTCAATCTTACTGATCAATTACATGGTAAAATTCAAGATTACCAGAATCCATGAATTCAATTCATCAGCAAATCAAAGAAAAAGAATAATAATAATAAAAGCTATTATATATTTTGATAAGTATCACAGTAAATGTACATTAATGCCTCATTCATTCCCAAAATAACTTTTAGTACTTTCCAAATATCTAAAAATCATATACAGTGAAAATTTGAGAATAAAATTAAAAGCCAAGAAGATGGGACTATCGATTAAATACCAAAAAGTTCCAAGAACCCGTTAAAATGGTCAGTTAATTCACCACCAACAATGTCCCAACAAAATGGTCCATTTCCCTGGTTAATTCTCATTAAAAATGTCAAATAATTGGTTAAGTGTTCATTAAAATGTCAAACAATCTAAATAAAGGACCAAGAAGTACTAATGCATACTGAATGTTGACTATTCCGATCAAAAATTCCCTTCCAATACACCGAAATGATCAAAAATTCATACTAATAAAATATGTTGAATACAAATTATTCAGCTAAATGAGGTTCTCTTGAAAATTCTCTCCAACACACAAAATCAACCATCTTCAGCAAAACTATTCATGGAAACTAAAAAATTAGAACATTGCCTAAAATACAGTTATCTATCATCGGAGATGATAGAGAGAAATTCTGGCCCGATTTACAAAAAGGTAAAGAGAAATTCACAGAAATACTATCTACAAAAAATTTACTTGGGAAAAATCTAACCCGTTAGAAAAGGAGCACTCTAGGCCGTGCGGAACCCATCGTCCCTACCAACACAGCCTCCGCTGCTGCCTCCTCAAACCGTGCCTTGCCCACCACCACTTCTGTCTTCTATGCAGCTATTGTCGGAATTTGTCTAAAGAAGAAAAATTGTGTGCGGTGTCGATTGAATTTTTTTGAAACAATGGCTTCTTTTCTCAAGTGAAGAATGAGACTAAATTGGAAGAATCGGTATGAATCGCTAAACGACATCATTTTGATCTTATTTTTTAAAATGATCTTTCCATTGATAATTTAACTTTTGAGTATTCTAAGAAGTGTGGTGCCGCACTTCATTGCAAAATTGTGTATTGGATAATGTTATATAGAGTATATTGTTAAATTTCTAATAATAAAATGTTTGAATCAATTATCTTTTATGAAAATCTTTATAAAAAAATTATTCTTTCTAACTATATTTGATAGGAAAAATGACCTTTTTGATACCAGAAGTTTATGTCAAAATTACATTTAATACCCATAAGCTTTTTTTTTTACAATTGAGTATCCATACTTTTTACAAGCTACCAAAATGATACCATCCGTCAATAATAATAAGAATGACATGAGATGCCACAATGACATCATTTCGAGCATTCTTCAATAAAATAATAGATAAATAAATTTTAAAAATAAATAAAAAATTTAAATAAATTTATATCAAAGAGTCATTATATGTATAATAAATAAATATTTACTATTTGCATTATTTAAATAAATTTCATAACTAAATCATTTATTATTATTTTTAGTTTTAAATATTAATTCAAATGCCTAAAATTCACAATCAAGAATATGACAATTAATAAAAAGGTAAAGTCAATCGTTATCTAATAAAATATAAAATGGGTTATAAATGAGTTGAATATAAAGAGTCATCGTTAAATATTTGGTGTGTGCATTAGTTGAAATATTTGTTATAATTTTTTAATATAATTATTTAATAATATTTAAAACATTTATTATGATTTATAAATATTTAATACTATGTAAATTTCATTGGAGACAATTTTTAATCACGATCTATGACAATTAATAAAGGAAAGGTAAGGTCAATTGTTGTTTAATATCGCTATTTTTATAAAGAGAATGTGACTCAAAAGGTGGCAAACAAGGATGTGGTTGAGACGTTCAGAAGTGGACTTACATAACGGAGGTCATGAGTCTAACCCAGAAATAGCAAAAAAAATATGTGACGTTATAGGTAATTAGTACAATCGTAGGTCTCAAATTTTTTATAATATGAAACAACCCCAACGACGATGAGTGTCTTCAAGATAGTCACGTTTGAGTCGCAACTATTTGTTTGTGTTGTAACAATGCATAATATTGAAACTCAGTCAAACAAATAGAATATAAAACAAGGACACAAATTAGAGAACTCAAGGACATTTGGTAACGTAGATTGGCCAACACCTTGCCTACATCTATGGGGCCCTCATCCAGATTATCTTCTCTTATAAATCTAGTTACAACACGAGATCCTAATGTAACCCAACACAATTTCTTACCTAACTATTACGAGAGAAGTTCGTGCAACAAACCATTAGTCCCTTGAGGTCGATGATTCGCTCACATAAGGAAATGGAAAATGACATTGCCCCAAAGTCAGTCACTGCCTCCTTCCTTAGAAGTTGCAACTTTCTCTGACATCGCAATTCCCTCTGCAAATGTCTCTCCATCAGAATTTGCAGACCAACAATATCAGATAGAGAAATGGATTAGATCTTCAATTTCACCTTCAGAGGATTGAGATCTCTAGTTGAACGGCATAAAAAATCTCTCAAGGATGAAGGATTGCTTGAGCCCAGTTTAATGATGCATCTTTCAAGTAATCTCTCACTCCAGAATATCACTTTTTTCTGTTTAAGCCCCTAAACCTCTCTCTGGCAATACTGCTCAGCCACTTAATGAGAGAAATCCTTTTTTATCTCTATGGCCCCATCCAAAGCTTGCTTAGTTTTTACCAACATAAAAACTGAATTGCTGGTTAATCTCACCAACCTCCTTGCTTTTCTTGATGAGCAAGTAACTTTTTACCCAACTGCTTTATGACATAATCTTCCAGCCAAATACAGCTGTCCAAGACAATAGAACCCCCCACAAAAAACTCATGACAAACTTGATCTCCAGGCCAACTCGTAAATAAAAGCTTATCTGGATATCTTAGATTATTATATTCAATTTGATCTTTAAAATATCGTCTCGCTTTAATCCGATTAGTTCGACCCAATCTAGATTGCAAGTTGCTCCAATGTTGCAATGCCATGCAGAAGTTATTTCCGTAACAATCTCCCCCCTTTATCATGTGTTTTGACAAATCCACCTTCAGAAATTCTGGCATCCCACGCATAAAGTCTAGACCAAAAAGTCCCATAACATAAAGCCTAGTTCTTCAAAAACAAATCTAGTTGTAGCTTGTTCATCAACTGCAATTCACCATTAATGTGCAATCTTCCCCAGAAAAACAAAATCTCTCTAAACTCTCCCCCTTAATGCCAACTCATCAACTTCCCTTAATGCTTGCCAATATCCCTCTGGTTGTGTGTTGAATCTCCCCCTGAATTCTTCAAAATAAAATAGACTAAGGTGAGTTAAATAAGTTCAACAGGGTAGTGAGTTTGTTGTCAATTGCAACACTTTGACATTCCCTTCTTTTTTAAACTCATCAAGACTTCCCTCATCACTAGATCGTGCTCCCTTCTTCTTCTTTCTTTGACTGGTTTGATTCCTCAGCTGTTGTAGCTACGAAGTTAGGTATATTAAAAGCTTCAAATGCATCTAAATCAGCCTCATTCCCAGAGTTATTCAAACTATCATCATCTACCAGAATGCCAATGCGATCACCTTTCAACCAAAATCTTTCTGTGTCTAATTTCATCAAAGATCTTATCACAAAGTGCATGCTCAGGTCTCATAATAACAGAATCCATCACATCTTTAGTCTTGTTTTTCCCTTCAGACTTATCATATTGTTCTGTTTATTTCTTCTTTGAATCAGAATCCCCAGTTTCACCTTTTTGTGAAGTAGCTTGATACTCAAATGTTTTTACTATTTCAGTATCACCTGAACTTCCTTTTTCTGAACATTCTTCGTAGAAGTAACATCATCAATTGCTAACTTCAAGTTCTTCAACTACAATAACGTCATCAATCTCCTTCATGTTATCTTCCTGATCGTCATCCTCCTTATCAATTCCGACATCTACAGATTTTGCAACAACAGTTTCAACTAGCACAGTATTGCTTCCTCACCACCATGATTATCAATAGGTTCCTCCTCTTCAATGACATCCATAACCATGGTAATCAATAGCAATATCCAAATCAACAACAAAACTAGGATCTTTTTAAGGTATACTAGAGCTAACATGAAGAGTAACATTGTGCGTAATAAACCTAGATGGTTCTTGAGTAACACTTGAACCCCTTGCAGCTTTATCAAGATCCTCTGTTGTTTTCCCCTGTTGTTGTGGGCTTTCAGAGTGTTGCTTCTCTGAGTAATGATGCACATCACCTTTAAGTGTCAAACCAACAACTTCGATTTGAGGAACATTAGTGATGATTTTTGAAACCTTGTTCTCCTTCGATTTCTAATGTGTACTTGAACTGAGAAAGTACTGTAATGCAATTTGTCTGACTGATACTTCACATCTTGGCCGATTTTCAAAATAACGTTGACTCTAGTTGTATTGCTCATGCTAGATTCAACTTCTAGTCTTAATTTCAGAATGCATTTGATCAAACCACACAAAGACTCCAACTCCTTCTTAACTCAATAAATCTTTCAGAAGATAAAGGCTTCATAAAAATGTAGCTATCTATTTCTCAGTTGAAACATGTTCTCATGCAACAACATGGTCTTCAATTAGGAATGGCAATGGGGCAGGTCAGGCCAGGTATCTTAAAACCCAAACTTGCCCTGTCCTATAAGATCCTGGACCCGCCCTGCCCCCACCTCATGACTGGTCTGAATGTTCAAACCCACTCTCAGACCCATGTTGGCTTGCAGGTACCCATTTAACCATTCTATCCCAAATTAGCCAACACCGACTCGACCCAATAGGTCAAAACTTTTTGGATTTTTTTAAAGATTTTTGTATTTACTAAATATACTCAAAATAATAATTTTCTCATTCTCTTTTAAATTAATTAACATAATCATAAACCATTCAAATAAAACAATATGCTCAAAAGAAAAAATCAAGTTCAAATTCTACTACATTTGAGTAATGAATTTTGTTTATCATCACATGAATTATTTTTAAAAATTTTAGTGTTTGTTTTAATAAAAATTAGTATTATAGATAAGACCGTCAAATTATTTGTTCTTTAAATCATATCTATCTATGTATTGTTTTCATTTTGTTCATAATAAATACAATAAATTAGTAGACTAGTAATTTAAGTTTTTTGATAAATATATATATCTATATCTATATATATATATATATATATATATATATATATATATATATATACACACACACA
>JAOXNR010036681.1:0-21188 GCA_028571225.1 Parsonsia alboflavescens | reverse complement strand
GAAGATGATATTAATAATGATTGGGAGTTCTTGTACAAAGATCAATATTTCAAGTATAAGCATGGAACTTGAATTGAGAGAACAAGGCTGGAAATTGAATGAACAAGACTGAAACTTTGAGCAAATGTGTGGAGACAATGCTAGACTTTACTACAATGCTTGTAGCACAACCGTCAATGGAGGATGAACCACGGAAAGAGCTCAACTTATGGATGATAGAAGACATCAAGGAGGAGTGATTAAGCAAGAAATCAAGTCATTTGAAGCCTTGGAAGTGTGGCTGCACGAGCTGGACAGTTGGAGAAAAACTGCTAGAATTTTCACATTTTAGTCCTCTGTTTTACAGCCTTAGTTATCTTGACTTTAGTTGGACTTTTCCACATATTGTTAGCTACTATCTTTATGTCCTAAGCTAGCTTAAGAGGCCTAATTAAGTCCCTAATCATGTTTGCGGCTGAGCCTCTGAATAGTCCATTATTTATTTTGCATTAGAACAATTAACTAGACCAACACTTTTCAACAATTGAAAGAAATCCTTATGGATTCAATTGGTTCCATGATTAAGACGTTATTAGGGCTCTTCTAGGGTTCTTAGTAAAACTTAACGGTTTATCAATACTTGGCTAGAGTAACTGATTTGGGTTGAAGAAATCCAAACTAATAGATCATATTTGAAGACAATCATGGTCATTAGTCACTAACTTGAATCTCTTGTTAAAGTCTTGGGCAAAATTTCAGATTATGAGTGACCTTGGGTTTGAATAGATAGATGTTGAAATTCCATAAATAATTCAAGAATCACATCACTTGGCTAGGGAGAGGGGCGGCCAAGTATCCATCCAAGGAAGAGGCCAACAAGCCTTGATTTCTAGAGGGCAAGATTCCTGATGGTGACAAAGGAAGGTTCAACTACCAAATTACAAAAGTGCCAAGGATAGGGACATCATGCTAATCAATATTCGAACAAAAGAAATATTATTTTGAATAGAGACATTGTGGAATCCACTAGTGAACATCAAGAAGAGGAACATGTGGTTGATGATGAAAGGAACGATATTGAAGAGCAAGAACTTTATGAAGGTGCTTTTGAACAATTGAATTGTAAGATTAGACGAGTACTTAGTGCTCAAACTAAAGAAGATGAAGATTTGCAAAGGGAAAACATGTTTCTTTCCAAATGTTTGATTGAAGGCAATGTTTGTAGTGTCATTGTTAATATTGGAAGTTGGGTCAATGTTGTTAGTATATTTGGTGGAAGGATTGAAACAACCTTGTGTTGAACATCCAAATCCATACAAGTTGCAAGGGTTGAATGATAGTGGTGAAGTTGAGGTGGGTAAGCAAGTGAGATTCTCTTTCTTTATGGGAAAATATAGTGATGCATTACTTTGTGATATGGTACCTATACAAGCTACACATTTGTTGCTTGGAAGACACTGGCAATTTGATGTTAACGTTACATATGATGGTCACAAGAACAAACACACTTTGGAGTTTGAAGGGAAGAAAATCCAATTGAACTCTTTGATACCTCATGAAGCATACATGGACAAAAAGTGAATTCTTTAGAAGATGAGAGAGTTCTATGAAAAAAGAGAGAGGAAAGAAAAACAAGGGAAAAAAATAAAGAGAGTGGGATAAAAACAAGAGAGAAAGAGAGAGGAAAGAAAGAGAAAGACAGAGCAAAAGAAAGTGAGAAGAAAAAGAGAGAAGAGGAAGATATGCGTGGCAAGAACGTGAGTTTCTTCGCAAAAGAAAGAGAAATTAAGAGTGCTTGCTTGAGTTTGAGACCTACAGTCTTACTTATGTATAAACATTCTTTAAACTCTAATTCTCTTGATATGGACACATCTTATACTAGTGTTATTTACCTTCTTTTGAAGGAATATGAAGATGTCTTTCCGAAAGAGCTACCAATAGAGTTGCCACCCATTAAAGGAATAGAGCATCAAATTGATCTCATTTCTGGAGCACCTCTTCCCAACAAGGTGGCATATAGGACTAATCTAGAAGAGACCAAAGAGTTGCAAAGCGAGTTGAGAAACTTCTTACCAAAGGATATGTAAGTGAAAGCATGAGCCTATCTGTTGTTTTGGTTTTGTTTGTGCCCAAAAAGGATGGATCATGGAGAATGTTTATTGATTGCAGGCTAATAAAAAGATAACTGTAAAATATCACTTCCTTATCCCTAGACTGGATTATATGTTGGATGAACTAAGTGGTAGTCCATCAAGTAAGAATGAAAGAGGGAGAGGAACGGAAAACTGTCTTTAAGACCAAACATGGATTATATGAGCGACTTGTTATGCCATTTGGACTAACTAATGCTCCTAGTACCTTTATGAGATTAAAGAATCATGTGCTTAGGAATTGCATTGGTAAATCTGTTATAGTATATTTTGATGATATCTTGATTTACAACAAGAATGTTAATGAGCATTTGATATGTTTAGGAGAGAAAAACTATATGTTAACATGAAAAGGTGCTCTTTTTGGTTAGAAAGTGTTACATTTCTTGGATGCATTAGATTGCCATCAAGGCATACATGTGGATGAAGAAAAGGTAAAGACAATCAAGGTTTGGCCAACTTGTTTTTCAAAGAGATTGTTAGATTTCATGGCATCCCTCGCAAAATTGTTAGTGATAGAGATACAAAGTTTCTAAGTTACTTTTGGAAGGGTTTGTGAGAGGAAATTGGGAAACAAATTTTTGTTTTCAACTACTTGTCACCAACAAACAGGTGGTCGAACAGATGTGCGTAATGGAACTTTGGGGAAATTGTTGAGGGCTATCATAAAAAGGAATTTGAAGTTCTGGGAAGAATGTTTACCTTTCATTGAGTTTGCTTACAATAGGTGTGTGAATTCTTCTACATATTATCCTCCATTTGAATTGATTTATAGTTTTAATCCACTAACACCTATGGATTTGACTCCTTTACCTTTGAATGAAGTTCATAGTCTAGATGGCAAAAGGAAAACGGAGTTGATAAAGTAATTGCATTCTAAAGCAAAGGAGAACATTCAATCCCAAAATCAACGCTATGTAAGACAACAAAACAAAGGAAGAAGACCAATGAAATTTGAGGTTGGAGATTGGGTTTGTATACATTTAAGGAAGGAGAGGTTTCCTCAAGCTAGAAAGACCAAACTCTATCCAAGAGGAGATGGTCCATTCTAAATCATATAGAAAGTCAATGGCAATACTTACAAAGTTGATCTTCAACGTAAGTATCGGAAGTTCCACATTCATTATTAGTGATCTTTCAATTTTTGATGTAGATGAAATCGATTTGAGGACAAATCCTTTTTTAGGAGAGGGAGAATGATGGTGATCCAACTCTGAAAATTCCGGACCAATAACAAGATCAAGTGCTTCAAAGTTGAGATAAGCATTAATGATATTTGTGCATGGAAGAGAGGATCAATTTGACTACGATGCAATCTTTGGGAGGATGTCATTAGAAGAAGATGTGGGTTGAAGGAAGTACTTTAAAATCATCAAGGCTCAATTCTTTAATGACAATGAAGAGACATTTTCAAGTCAAGAATATTATCACAAGAACCTTGCGCAATACCTTGAAGAAGCACCAAAATAATGCATGAAAGAAAGGAGCACGAAACAAACAAAACAAGAAGAATTGGCCTTGGCGAGTCTAGGGACAGGTGCCGGTGGTGGTGCTAGTTAGCCCCATAACAAGCCCTCTCAATTGGTGCCTACAGAGCATAAGTATTGGGCCAAACTGGAGCAAGCATTGGTGCTAGGACTTGCACCGGTCAAGCTTTGCTTAGCAACTTCTCAAATTCGATCTTCTTTTGTTTTCTTGTAGTTTTTTAGATCTTGTGTATAAGGGTTTTCATCACTTGGATAGGGTGTTGAATTCTGTTGATGAAACTCAACACATTGGTTGATGTTGAATGACTACAAGGGTCAACGTTCTAGCTATGATCTTATGATGACTCTTGGAAATTATTTTCAAAAGGTGTGATTAAGAATGATGAATAAAGGGTTCCTTTTGAGATCACATCTGATGAAGATGACACTCCAAGGATGCCTACAGAACCAATTACAAGATCAAGGGCTTGTAAATTGAGGCAAGCAATGATGGCATTTGTGCAAGGAAAATAAGACTAATTTTATTTTTAGGCTATCTTTGAAGACCATTCAAGAGTTGATGAAGAGCTATCAAAGAAGGAATTCAACTTATGGATGATTCAAGGCTTTGAAGATGAAGTTGGGAAGTGTTCAAATGAAGAACAAGCCTTTGGAAGCCTTGAAAATGATGTTGGAAGGCTTAGGAATGAATTTGGTGCAATGGAAATGCGTTTGGAGCTGAGAATGCTGGAGGCTGCATCAGATGGCTCGATGGTGCCCTACAGGGGAGAGCCGAAGTTGGATCAGCAGCATTGGACAGGTACTGGATATTCGAGTAGCCATCTAGTGCCAATCCACTTCCAGCCGGTGCCAGATTGATACCGTCCCTATTCAACTATCCGATATTTTTGGATGATTTCTTGACTTTTCGTAGCTTCTTTTTGATCATTTAACTTGTTATTCTGGATATTTATGTCCTTTTTAAGTATCATTAGGACTTCTTATCATTAAGACTATAAATAGTCTTCAATTTGTATTTGAAATACAACAATTATCTACAAATATCTATTTTTCACTTTGAGTTACTTTCTCCTTGGATCAGACATGATCTTTGAGTGGGTTTTCTTCTTATGAACATGATCTTTGAGTGGGTTTTCTTCTAGGGTTCTTGAGAGACTACAAAAGGGGGCTTTTCAATTACTTGTCTTAGGTATTGTAATTGTCTCCCAAATCATTTATGTTGGTTAGTTATTAGGATTAACAAGTCAATCAATCTAAATTCTAAACTTGAACCATTGAAGAATCTTGGGAAATTGAATCTTCTATGAAGTGATCAAGGGTGGGGCTAAGATAATGAGATACATCAACTTGTGATCACATCATATTTTGGTATTACAACTTAGGTTCTCACCAAGAGGTTTGCCTATCTTACTTGCTTTCTTGTTTAAGGGTTAAGATCATGTTTTCTTCTTTGAAATCCCATGATCTTATGTTGATTTGTATTTGTTCTTTTACATTTATCATTGTTCTTCTCTTGTGATCTCTTTGTGCTTGTGTAAATTGTGCCTAAGGCAAAAAACAAAGGCCAATTCACTTGTGTTTGGTGATTAATACTCTTCCTCATCTCTACAAAAGAAAAATTCAACAAAAAAGAAAGATCAAAGGCCCTCAAAAATAGGGCATTTTAAAATTTCTGAAAAAAAAGTTCAAAAAAAGTTGCCAAAAATTCATTGAGTTTATTGAATTCAAGTGATATCTCTTGTGGTCAAAAGTTAATGATGAGTCAATATTGATACGAAAATAAATTTAGATTACATTGCTCATTGTTTATGACAATTTGAGATCAAAGGCTTGAGTTATTGATATTTATATGCAAATTTGAGATCACAGTCTTTGACCTTTAGGTATTTGATAATATGCCTATTCTCAATTTTCTTGAATTCTAAGTGTTTGATCAAATGTTTTGTGATTGATTGATTTATTCTTTGAAACTCCTAATTGTTAATTACAATTAACTACTTGATTGTGTTGTGTGAATTTTGGATATACTTATGTTGAGTAGTTGCAAATGCCCTATTGGGTTGATTAAGAACTTCAAGAAGACTTGAAGAGAGATAAAAGGCGAAAAGGGATGAATTCAATTAAGTGAGAAAAAACCATATTTTAGTGCTAACACCAGTGAAAGTGAGGATCTAATCTTTATTTCCTTGTTTTTGAATTGTAGGTAAAATATGACTAACATGGCATCATGATGAATGAAATGGCGGCTTGTCTCTCAAAAAATGTTAATATTTAGTTTTGATATAAGTTAAATAGATATAAGTGCGTGTGTACAAACTACAATATCTATATCTGTATCCATCTATCTATATATATATATATACACGAATATTCTTTTAGAGTATAGTTTATGAAAAATATTTGAAAAAAAATTTTTTTTAGAAGAATTTATATTTTCTTAAGAACTAAAAGTTCACTTTGATTGTAAGTTAACTAACGGTTGCACTTGTTAGTGTGTGTAATGTTGCACACACTAACATTACTATATATATATAAAATTTAATTTTAGATAAACTCTAATTTCTCATTCAGCTAACAGTCAATAAATGCTATCCATATTAACTAAAAATTCTTTACTTATAATTTAGTTATTATATTAATTATTAAATAAACAAAATGTCATTAATTTACTCTTGTTGTTAAAAAATAAATAAAGCGATGTAACAATATAGTAGTAGTTATCTTGATTTCAAATTTCTCTAAAAGAATTAAAACAATAAACTACAACAAACTTGGAAAATGGGGATATTATTTTTTTTCTCGTAGGGATAATGTTTTGTGTATCCGATTAACTTACAAACATGAGTTAAAAGTGTCTCGAATCATGGTATCCCAAATTTTATTCCACCAAAAGAAAAAATGTATCCCCTATGAAATTATTTATAGTTAAATAGTTAAATTTTGTAGGCATTATCTTATGTCGATGAAAAAATTCGTAGTCAACTTCGTGGTCTAAAATGCATCATTAAAAGTATTTGGCAGCGAAATCTAAATATGTTAGCTAATAATATACTTTCGCAACAAAATATTTTGGTAGTTAATTTATAAAAATATTTGGCTACAAAATTGAAATAGGGTAACCAAAAATATACTTTCATTGCTAAATTTTTTCATAGCTAATTTTTCTTTTTCATTTTATTTTTAAAAAAGAAATAGATAAAATAATTTAACTTTTGTCATATTTTTATGTTTTTCCTGTGATAACTTCAAACCACTTTAGTTTACCTCCATTACCTCATAGCTTTAATTTAATAATAATAATAAAATATTATAATCAATTATATTTGAACTTGTAACTTTTCATTTTCAACTTACCTTTTCAACCCTTATGCCATATTATTTTTAATTTAAATACTAAATATTTTATATTTAAAGTATAATTTGATTATTTGAATAAAGTTTGTGGATTTTAAAAAAGTCATATAAAACCTATAGTCATAACTTAAATATTAAAAAAATTAATTAGTAATAACAAAGAATATAATAAAAACTTATTGCAAAATAAGAAAATAATATAAATAATCATTTACTACAAAACTAACTTTTTCGTAGTTAAACGTTTTCGAATCACTTAAAAATATAAAATTTTGTAACCATCTAAAATATTGTTGACTAAGAAATGAAAATTTCATCAATGAAATGAATCACATACACATATCAACTTTTGTATTTAAAAGTACATCTATTAACTACAAATTTCTATATTTAGTAGCTAAAATGTATTAATCTGAACATTTTCTTTGTTTCATAACCTAAAGTTAATATTTAGTTCTGATTTGCAAAATATGCATATGTTTGATGATGAAATATATTTTTTAGCTACTAAATATGTTTGCAAAATTCATAGTTAATTATAAATTTCGTTGTAGTGTCAAGACAAAAAAGCTTAGTGTCGATGATTTTTAGTAGGAATTCATTTTATAGGCGTCTCTAGTTATAATTTGTGACACTATTATTAAAAATACTTCCGAATGTAATTTCCACGATAAATTGATACATTTCTTAAAAAAGGTCCCAATATTTTAGTAAGTACACAATATGTATTTTGTATTATTTTAGGATCTTATGATTTTTTTTCCCCCTTCTTCTTTTAATTCTAATGAATGAAACTTGATCGGCACATACAATAATAGGAACAAGTTAAGAAATTGAAAAATGCAAATCGTTGATTTATATCAACTTTTTCGAAACTAAAACTAACATAAAAACTACACAAAAATCAAGGTATTTTTCCTAAAAAACTATGTACATGAAATTTATGTCTAAAAAAAGTTTCAAAAGGACCATCCAGTATTGCAAAAGTCAATTTCAATCCAGTCTACTCCATGTATTGCAACAGTGACGATATATATATATATTTGTGCTCCAAGTAACTGAAAAAAAAAATTAAAAGAAAAGAACAGTTAATTATCAACTAATAGGAAATATGGAAACATGGACATTGGTGGTGGTGGAATTTGAAGATATATATATAGTAATGTTATGGAGTGCTCAATTAAATATTTAACGATCAAAATGGTCAATAGTTAACAAACAAATAAATTCTTTTATAAGAAAAATTATTTTTTAAAATATTTTTTATAACCAAAACCTTTGGGGTGCTTGATTAAATTTTATTTATTAAAAAAAAAAGGGTTGACCATTGAAGATTTAACTGAAACACTCTATAAGGTGTAATTCATAGTATTCGATAGCATTTTCGTCTATATATATATATATATATATACATATAGAGAGAGAGAGCATAAGATACCAAATAAGATAACAGTAGAAAATGACATTAAATATCCATATATAATTTCACAAAATTTAGTTACCAAAAATTATATTGTGAAGTAAAAAAAAGACTTTCAATTGGGGGATATAGTGGCAGTGTAACTAACATAACATTAAAGGAAGAGATGCTAAAGATAAAATCAGAATTGCATTTCACTTATAGAGAATTAAGAAATGTTCTGCATTGGACTTGTGAAAAATCTATAACAAACAATTTGTTAACTTCAAAACTTATTTCCAAAGCACAAGAACAAAAAATAGGCGACACTGTTTCAATTTAAAGTAACCAGAATGCAACAATGTCCCTTTGATGCACCTTAATGAGTAGAGTGACGAGTAAGTAGATTATAAGTTTCGAGTTCGAATCATATCAACATACTCATAGATCATTCGTAAAGGGAAAAAAAAAGGGATAGTCTCTAATCCCTCTAGTAACTCATGATAATAATATATTTATATCATTCACTTGTGCTTTCATGGCATTCATTTGGGACTAATGCTTAGCCTCTATATGTACCTTCATATATTCTCTCTCTTGCCTCATCTTTTCTTGAAATTGTGATTCTAATTTTTGCCTCTCACCAGTTAAAGCTTCATTAACACAAGCTTGTACAAGTTGCTCAATATTCTCATTTCTAGATGTTGCCCCTAAAAGATTTAGAGCATCGTATACTTTCTTTGCATCGACTCCAAGTCCATAACTTGTTCCTATACGTCAAGAAGATTAGAAGATTCACCACAATTTTTTTTTTTTTTTTGTTCTGCAATTAAAGCATTAGCCTTATCCTACATGAAGTAATCTCATTAAAAAGTACCGAATCAAAAAAAATAATAATAATAATAGGAGGCTGAAGATTCAGAAAAAGAAAAAAAAAGTATTTTAAATTGCAAGAAAAATGCAAACGTTTGCCAAAATACTGAACTAATTAACTAAAGAAATCATCTTATATTAAAAATATTAATCATACCACGAAGTCTTGAGAAGCTTTGTTTATGAATAGTCCCCCCCCTTATGCTCGTGATCCAAAGAAAATCATTCAAGCCCAATTGGATCTATTTTATCTTTTGTTTCTGCAATTAATATCACAAAGGTACCCATGTAGAAATAGATAAAAAACAACACCATCAAATATAATACAAATCTTCTTGTTCTTATAGCAAAACAGTTTTATCCCAATGTGTGAGAAGCCATTTGGTGTCCATGTGCTCTCTTTCCATCTTCGGATAACTTAAAAATTATGAAAAAGTATAATTATTTTAAACATGAAAAAGGAAAAAAAAAAATATAGTAGAATATTGAATCTTAATACCTTACTGTCATGGGCAAACCAATATTTCACAAGATCAATCTATTGTTGAGAAGGAACTTCATTCGGTACTTTACTTGCTATTTTTTCCTTCGTCTTTTCAATCAAGAACATATTTCCCTTTCAAATAAGGCTCTTGAAGTTCCTCTATTTTTTCGCAATTGATTGTAATATCCAGTTATCAATTTCAATATTTGATGGTACCATAAACTTTTTCTTTGCAACAAAATCATTGGTACAAAAAAATATACATACACAATAATAGGGTGGATTTATCAATTTCAATATTTGATGGTAACACAAACGTGTCCTTCGCAACCAAATCATTAGTACAAAAAATATACATACACAATAATAGGGTGGATCTATAAATGTGTGGCATTGTATTTTTTTTTAAAGTTTGACCATTCAACTTTTGAACGTGCCAATTTAACAATTTAACTTTGTAAGATTTGATAATTTAATCATTCAACTTTATAAGTTTTATCAATTTAGCCATTCAACTATTTAAGTTTTTCAATCTATCCATTCAACTTTTTGAATTTTGTAAATTTAACCATTTAACTTTGTAAAAAATTTTCAAAGATTTAACCTTATAATGATCAATGTGTAAATTTTGCAAAGTTGAATGATCAAACTGAAAAAAAATTACAACTTTAAAGGTCACATTAGTACTTAGACCTGTCAATTGGACAGGTCCATCCCAACCCCAGCCCCAACCCACATAAGCCCCCCTTTAAATGCACCTCAGCACATATAAACCCCAGCCATTAAATTTTAAAAAGGCCATTCCATGGGCCCATATATTTAAATTTGAATACTTCGTCGTTTCGTTCCAAAAAAAAAAAAAAAGAAAAAAATCAGTCACAGAACCCATCCCTGCCAACCTTGCCGAATCCACCCAACACCGCTGCACCAATATTGCCGCATCAAACCCAAACAACCAAACCCAAACATCCAAACCCAACCACCATTCCTGAGATTCAAATCTGAAAAAAAAATATAAAGAAGCGGAGCAAATCCGCCACCACCACCATCACACAGCAAACCACCAAATCCAAACCCCCAAACCACCATCCCTGCCATTCAGATCTGGAATCGATGGAAAAAATAATAATAATAAAGGCATCGAACCGAAGAAAATTTCTGAATGCTGAAATGATTCCCATTCAAGTTACAGAATAGAGCGAACGAAGTTTTCCCCATAACATGTCAATCCACCTAATGGCTACCTCACAACATCTATGTCTTTCTCTGTCTATTGCCTAACTCTTCCACGAAACACAGAAGAAAGAGACCAATAGCAATTGCATCCAATGCCATTGCCCAACAAAATATCCTTGCCCTCAAATACTATTTATGGTTTTCTGATTGCCCTCAAACACCCAGTTTCCTACATCTGTCAAACCTTTGGTCCTTATATATATTTCCCAAAATAAAATAAATCTGTGCTCCAAAATCAAACCCATGGAGGAGGACTTGGTTCTAAGTTATGATGATTCTGGCTTCTCAAAGTGCACCGAAAGTACTACATACCTTATCCCAGCACCACCAAACCGGATCGACCAAGACGGCACCGACGATGCAGAGAAGGGGAGAAAAGGAGAGAGACGGGAAGAGAGAGAGGGAGATTTGCCCCCATTTGCCCCAAAAACTGGAATTTTTTTTTTTTTCCCCCCAAAAAATCAAAAACAACGACGTCGTTTTTTTCTCTTCAAAACCCCTTTGGCCCACGGGCCAGCCCCCTTCCTAATGGATTTAGCTCACAAAAGCCCCTCAATAAATGGTTTAATCCGGTGTAACCCATTTATATAAGGGATCCATGAGCTCAAGCCCAAGTTGACAGGTATATCAGTACTACAACATGTTAGACTTCTAGGGTGACAAGCCAAAAACCTGTTATGAAAACTTCTGGGAATGGGTTTTCCACCTATATAGAACCCGCAATTACCAAAAGTTTATTTATTTCTCACCACAGGTTATGTAAACCATGGTGAGAAATAACTTTTTTGAAACGGTTTTCTTCTAGCATTTATGAGAACGGGTTTTAACTGTGGTTAGTTTATTTATGGAACGGTTTTAAAACCGTTCATATAAATAAATAAATTTTTTTAAAAAATAAATAAATTATCAAAACTATATATGAACAATAATTTATGAAAAAAAAAATCACATCCAAAATCAAATGTATTCTTAACTAAATTACATGATTAAACAAAACTCAACATTTCTAGCATGTGGGAACGATCGATATCTTCAATCATGAAGCTATCTAGTAGTCTCCATCTCTAGTAAAATCTTGGATTTGATTCGCCACATGAATAAATTAAATAATGTGAGAAAAAGGGACCTAAAAACACAAAGAAAAAGGTAGAAACCAATGGAAAGAGAAAATATGTGTTTTTTAGCCCCTTTTAACTTCTTCTATACGTGATTTGTCGAAGGCTCAAAACTAAGTACTAGACCTTTATTTAGTAATTAAGAATATAGAGTTAAATAAAGATGCATTTAGTTTAGTTTAGTTATATATGCCTAGTATAGTATCAAAGAAAATGAGAAAGAAAATAAAGATGCTATTATATAAAGAAAGAAAGGCACCACACAACCTTTTCACTTGTAAACTAAATATTAATTGATCACTAAAAATGGTCATTGTATTTTTTGCTCCTGTAGTAAGTCTAGCTTATAATTTTAGCTGGATGATTTTTTTGGGTATAATTTCATTTTTTGAGCTACATGATTTTGTAGATAATTAGGCATGTTTGGCCGCTACCAGGAAAAACATGAAATTTTCATCTAGATCATCTGTAAATGCAGTTCTAGAGTCGTACATATAGCTGTAGCTGCAGTACCAAGATCAAGAAGCATGCTATTCATACATGCTGAAACTTTCAAGTAGATAACAAAATATAGAAGGCTGGGACCTTTTGCCAAAATATTTTCACATAACTAATGCACAAGTCAAACCATTACCTTTAGATTGAGATACCAAACTATACATATCGCTAAGTTTGGTATATTAGCTACTAAATTGGCAGATATAAACAAATTTTTTTTTTCTTTTAAAAAAAATCCAATTAAAGGCACAAATGATCATATACATAATCGGTGAACCTAGTTATACATAACCTACTGAAAGTTGGTAGCAAGCATACCTGATTTTTCTTGTTGGGGTACTTTTCCACCCTATCAATGAATTGGTTAACCTTATTGTCTAATTTCTTTTCAAGCTCGACATCACCACATTGTACCTGGAGAACCAAAAGATGAAAACATCAACCAAGCACCAAAAGTATGGTTTTTAAGTAGATATGCAAGCATAAAAAATATGTCTAATAGGACTTTGGAACTATATATAGTTCCTTATCTTTGTAATTCACAATCAATCTACAAAGATGTAAACACTTTGAGTGATGAGTTTTTACAGAACAAACATGATCTTTCATGAATGTTCTTGAGAGTCTTCGGGTTCTTTAGCCACTTCATTTAGGGCATTCAATCACTTTGGGGTGAGGTATTGAATTGTACATCAAATCGGGAGATTGATTGTTGGTGAGTTACCAATGAAGGTCAATTTAATTACCCTTGAACCTCTGATGAGTTCTTCTTCTTCTTTAATTGATTTTTGAATGTATGAACCCTAAGAACCTTCATCTTTTTCAAGAATCACATGATAGGGATCAAGGAGCTACCTTAGCATTGAATGACTCATGGAAGCCATCATGTGAAGTTATTAGAAGATTCAAGTCACTTGGCTCAAAGTATAGAGTTCTACTCTTCAAGTTCAACCTTAAAGATGGAGATTCAAGAGGGAACTCAAAGATTGGATTGAAGAGATGCAAAATGAAGAGATTGATGAGAAATTATAAGAATTGATAATGCCGGGGCACTATTCCCGAGGCATTGGTCTGAGCTCGGAATAGGCTCAAATTTGACCGGGCTTCTAGGAACGGGCCAACGAGCAAGACACATTGCTATGCTGTGATGCAAGGCCTTTTTCGGAAATCCAGAGTCGTCTTGATGGAGTTTCGGCCGTTTTTATGCTTTTAGGGGTATTTTTATAATTTCATTATTTTTTAGTTCCGATTAGGTTTAGGTTTCGTTTACAGTTTTAAAATTTTCGTTTGTCTTAGTTTTCGATAGCTTTTTGATTATTGATAGTATTTGACTTTGGTCGTTTTTTCTGAAAACCAGAGAGTTTTCACAAATTTCCAACTTTTCTTATGTTTAGTCATTTTTTTCGATATTATTCTTGCATCTGTTGGTATTTGAGCACCAGGTTGCTTGAAATCAATGGCTAAAGAGATTCGTGGAGGTCATGGATGACGTCATGCTGGAAGGGGACGTGCAATTGTTCCCGAGGAAGACGATCCAGCTTGTCAATTAGACTTACAGGAAGTCGAAAACGAAAATGCAGAACAAAGAAGGCGGATCCGGGACTTGGAGCGGCAACTAGCAAAGGTGTGTTTAGATGTTCAGTCCGAGATAGGGGTGGAATCAGAGGTTGAGTCCGACGATGAGGAGGATGATGTCAACTCGTTTGCGGGATTGAACCGGGGGCGGCATAATCGACTGGAACGACAAGGCCGACAACAATCTTCTGTCCAGAATTTCGGCATGAAAATCGAGATTCCTGATTTTGAAGGTAGGGCACATCCAGATGAATTTATTGATTGGTTAAATACTGTTGAGCGAGTTTTTGATCTTTGAGATTTGACGAAAGTACAGAAGGTTAAGATTGTGGCGATTAAGTTGCGAAAGCATGCTTCGATTTGGTGGGACCATGTTAAGAAACAGCTCGCTAGAGAAGGGAAGTCAAAAATTTTGACTTGGGAGAAGATGAAGAAACTGTTGTGAAAAAGGTTTATGTTGACTCAGTATCGGCAAGAGGCATTTATTGAATACCATTCCGTTAGGCAGTGAGATTTGTCGGTGGAGTAGTACATTGCGAAATTTGATTGGTTGCGCATGCGGTGTGACGTTACCATAGAAGACGAGCAAACAGTGGAGAGATTCGTGGCAGGCTTGAAGTTCAAGATTGCTGATGTGGTCCAACTGCAGCAATATTGGACATATGAAGATGTTGGCAGATTGGCCATGAAGGTCGAGGGACATCTTAGATTTAAGAGCAGCCGGGATTTAGGGTTCCAAGTAGATTCTTGAACAAACCTAGTAGACAATCATCTTCAACGACGATGGCAGTGGCGGCTGTGAACAAGGATAAGGCTGTGGTCAAGGAAGGTCAGCACGGCAAAACCAGCAAAGAGGCGACAACGGGGGCGAAGCGATGTTTTAAGTGTCAAGGTATTGAGCACTTTGTCGCAGACTGCCCAAACAAGTAGTTCATGACACTCCGCGAGGATACCAACGGGGTTCAAGCACTACCCTAACATAGTTCATCCAGAGTACTTCTTTCCCCTAGACGCCCTCCTTGGTTAAGCAGGTACTCTCTTTTCATCTAACTCACTGTTCAAGGATAATGCTTGTGCCTACTAATACGGCCGTCATAGTTCACCTATGACATGGGGAATACTGGAAGGAACAATAGACTATTTTAGGAATTCAAAAAGATTTTGGGAGAGGGATCGAAAGACACTAGATTACCATTGAAAGGGAAACACTCATGATATTATTGATTGGAAAATATTTACAGTAGACACTTTACAAGAGACTTCAGTAGACACTCTACAAAGACTTTTAACATTCGAAAATGGAATTAGACTTAAACTTCATCTTAACTTTACTCTGATCGTAACTTGACCTGACCTTGATCTTCACTTAACTTGCTTGCTTGCCATTTTATAGAACAACGGCCGACTTACAAAGCTTCTAGGACCAACTCTATTGCATAGTACAATACAACATGTAAGAGAAAATACAAGGGAATCTTCTGAAACAGAAAAACTAATCTAGGACATGTAAAAGTAATGCAATATTACAAGACAATAGAGACTAACAGAAAGTTGAAACCAAGGCTGGCAAATGGCTGATGAAGGCTGAATCTGCATGGCTGATGTGGCTTCAAAGTTATTCTATAAGAACACCTAGAACAAGGACAAAACAAGGGCTGGACAGCCAGCACTTCAGTCCGAAATTCTGTTGATGATAGGGCTGGAACATGGTGACTTGGCTACTGAATCCTTGTATGATGGATAGCTACATTTTCGTGAATGAAAGCTGGGGACACAAGGCTGAACTTAAGACAAAACAATGGCTGATTTTGCAGAGGAATATGTAGCACTTTAATCTGAAACAAACTGTGGAAGATAAGGCTGAATATTCATGATCTGGCCACTTGTTTCCTGCATGAAGGACAACATCTTATTCTTGAACAAAAGATTGAACAAGCTGGATGAAATACTTGAAGAAAAGGCTGAACAAAACAAAACATCCCAACAATAGAAAATTCTTTTGGCAGAATATTCAGAAGGCAGAAACTTCTTGGCCAAATTTACTGCTGCATAGGGGACTGAAAGTAGAACTAATAGCTGAGATAAGGACACTGAGAAACAGTAAATAACCCATGTGATTTCGGTTGAAAGGAATAACCAGGACTCTGAAAATATCTGCTCCTTGTGAAGGGTGAAATGTAGAAAATTCAGAGGTAAAATGGGAAAACTATCATGGTTGAAACTTATTGCATGAAGCTGTAGGATTTCCTTTTCTTCTTGAGACATAATTGGAATATTTTTGTTGCTGATCCTGAACTATAGCTACAGATTAGAACTTCATGGTTAAGCCTTTAGGTAGCTTTATTGCTGAGACCTATGATGTCCAGGTTGTTGAATTGTTGGAATAAGTCTAGGGTTTCTTGATGTTGACGTTGGTGAAGGGCATGGGTGACTTATTTCTCCATGACAGGGGTTCTGGAACAAGGGACACCACTGATAAACCTCCAGAAATGGAATTTTCCAGTGTGTGGGGTATTCATCCCAAATAAAGTTTTCTTCGGGTTGGCTGTCTTGCTCAAAGATGTTCGCATAGTCTGTGTTTGGTGGTTCCTGGGGAGCATTTTTGGACTTTAGGTGGGTAAAAAGCTCATCACGAACCAGATTCATAAATGGTTGGGATAATGATTCTTCGGACAAGGTCCATTTGGTGGTCCAAGGGGAAGATTCTTTGGAAGTCCCTGTACATTGCCATTAGATAGTCTAAGTGTGCAATGTACACTTGATGTATTTTTGTGGGACTGTTGGGAAGATTCTGGCGGCAATCCTCATACCACTCCTGAGATGACTAGAAGAGCGTAAGAAAACGCCATAGCAATGTGTTATTAAAGTGATCAGGATTAGCAAAGAACATCTTGAAACTGTGAATCTCAATCTCTATGGGATAATAGCAAAGAGCTGCTAAAGTCCATAGATACCGAAATCTGTCTTCAAAAATAAATTGTGCCCGAGGAAACACTGCATCATTGCTGAAGGGTTGTTCTGGATTGAAAGACACATCACGGAAATGGTGTTGCTCTTGGCAGGTTAAGGCTTGGTCAACTGTGTCACAATGGCCTAGTTTAGGTGGGTAAAATTCTTGGATTGTGAAGATGATAGGTATAAGCTTTAGGTAGGTTGTCAAAGAAACTGTCAAGTAACGGTTTACTTTCAGGTTTGGATAAGAGGTTGATTAGGATACTGGGTTCTTCCATCATTGTTGGAAAAAAGAGACTATTCGTCTGAACTGTGAGTTCATTACTTGTATCCGTTTGTAGGATTCTGGGACCTATGGAAGGAATCTGAAATGGAAGGGGTTTCTCGCACATTTGTTTGAGGCTTTGGACGGCTAGGGTTTGTTCATGACTCCAAGGAGGTGGTTTCTTTTTCAGGAGTTTGGACAACAGACTGGTATATTTAGAGGAGTTAGGAAGGAAAGCTTTGATGTAGTTAACGATGCCAAGGAATTGTTGTATCTCTTTTGCGGACAGGATCTCATCTGGGAATGAAAGAAGGGTTTCAACAAGGTGAGGACTTGGCTGAACTTTACCGTTTGAGATTTTCATACCAAGGTATTCAATCTCATGAAGCTTGATGGAGTTTTTTTTTTTTCTGAGATCATGGTACCTTGAGATTTGACGATGTCAAAGAACTGTTCTAACAGTGACAAATGGGCTTCATCGTCTTTTGAAAAGAAAAGGATATCATCAATGTAAATCAAAGCACTATGAAGGATGGGCTGAAAAATATTTATCATTGTTTTCTGAAAAGTTGAAGGAGCTACCTTCAGCCTAAATGGCATCACCTTCCATTGATATTGAGCATTAGGAATGCAAAAAGCAGCTTTATATCATTCATCAGGTGCAGTTCCTAATTGCTAAAAACCAGCTTTATATCATTCATCAGGTGCAGTTCCTAATTGCTAAAAACCAGCTTTCAAATCAAACTTTGAAAATACTTTTGCTCCCGCTAAGTGAGTAAGAAGGTTTTGAATCCGTGGGAACAGAAACTTATCATCTTTCAAAATTGGTTTAAGGGTTTACAGTCAATGACTAACTTTTTCCTATCTTTGACTTGCTCACATCTTTTGTTTACGTAAAAGGCTTGACAAGCCCAACTAGAATTAGTTGGCTCGATTAGACCTTGCTATAGCAGAGCAACCTTAAGATCATTAGTCATCCTTGGGTGTGTTGTCTTGGTTCGATTGATATCTTCATTAAGCTTAAAAGGAAGCATAACAAAGAACTCTTCATTTTTCCAAAGCGGGTTCTTGTGCTTAAAGTCGACATGAGAATCTGCAGAAAAAATTTTTAACATGTTAGCTATTGTCCGAAATTTACCGGTAGTGTTAGAGCCAAAACACAGCATTTCGGTGTGGCAAAATTTTTGTTTCGCAGGGGGGGAGAATTAGGAATTTTAGACTCTGAGGGATGACAAAGAGAGTGTAGGGAGAGATTCGTATCAACCATGGAAACACTCCTAGTTCCAGTTCCCAACTCGTAAATATATCCAGTTCCTTATCCTTACCCAAGCATCCTTTACATTCTGCAAATATAGGTAGTCTAGTCGAGTTTACTACTATTCCTGAGTCAGTCTCAATTGAGGATGCAGTCCCTCCTCTTATGAGTCCATACAATATTTACAAAAAGAGAGGATCCTTTCCTCCAGGAATCAAGTCAATCAGGCAGTTACTCAAATTGACCAGCCCAAGGACGAAGGAATACATTCAGCCCTCAAAACTGGACCAGTGTGACATTCCGTTCTCCACTAAAGAACAATATATTACCCTTAATATACTACCGGAGATGGTGGCACAATGGAGAACTTAAGGGTACACACACCTTCACATTGGTGGCGTCAGACCAGTTCTGACATACAGTGGTAGGAAGGGCCACCAAGTCACTACTCACATCGCACTCCTCGACACTAGACTATTATCCTACGAGCAGGCAGTCACGGAACAATGATTACAACTTTGAATTCTGGAAGTGTTCTCACCTTGTTCCCGACTTATGCAATATCCCTTCAAGATTCGAATCTGTGCACAGCCCTGAAGGTGCAACTCCAACTCACCGTGATATCTCTCGCCCCTTCATCAATTATGGTGACACTACACCATCAGATGGTGTATAGATTGCAAAACCATGCTCTCAATCTGGATCTCCAGATGCACTAATTCTGGTAGATTCTTCCACGGATTCTCTCACCTTGATCGAAATTCCCAAACAAATCAAGAGAGCAGATCTTGAAAAGCTCATTCCAACTAATTGGATCACTAATTATGAAGGCATGCATGAACAACAGGAACCAGTCCAAGCTACTCTTTTAACCTTTAGAGGGCTACATGATGGAAGAGTAAAGACATCATTTAAGATTCCTTTGAAAGAGGAGTCTAATGAGATTTTCACACAATTGATGCTCACCCCATACGACAAGTCAGATGCTAGGATGCAAAAAAGATGTCCGGTGTCCTCTTTTAGCCATCAGGCAGAACCTAGCTATACGTCCTATGTAAACAGTCACTTCCTATGGCATGTTCCTGGTTCTGGGCTGTGTGACCCAGAGTGCTCTTGTGAAGAGAATTCCTTTGAAGAAGAAGATGAGGTCCCGAGAAGACGACGACAGGCTAAGAAAAAAACTGGTGGATGTTCTTCCAGACGACAATGACTACGCAAACCCATGCCAATGCCAGCTCCTAAACCTTTCACTTACCTTTCAGATTTCTATAGCCGTTGTCCTAGGGCATCAACCTCATTGGCACTGAATATAGGAAGTCCTCCAACCGTGATATCTGTCTTGCCCTCTATCAAGAGGATTGTGAGGAACACGATGGACTACTTTGAGACGTCTCCCTATTGCAAGCAAGCAGAAAAGAGAAAGAAGAACATGGATTACTTTGGACAGCTGAACCCTGCTCGACCCTGAGCAGAAAGAGTACCAGATTACAGCATTCTAGACTGCAGTTTTTGGGATAGATCGGCGAAAGAACACCCTTAGGTCCATCCGACATCAAAGAAGAAACCTTCTCGTTCAACTCCTCAGTTGGAAACATTCCGACTTGAAGGAACAAGATATCCTCAAATGGAGAAGGCTAAGGCTCCAGTCCAACTTGATGTTGCCCCTTAGAAAGGAGAAACCAGAGAACCTACTCCAACAAGTTCTTTTCAATAGCCTGGCTCTTCTTCAGCAAATCCAGCCCCCCAACTGACGGTGTCTTATCAAGCTATTGATAATCAGACATCTTTTGACAGTTCAAATGAAGAATCCATGCCCGAGGCATCATCAGGAAGCATTTCCAAGTCAAATGGAGAATCCATATCCGAAGCATCCTCAAGGAGCATTTCTGAATGCATTGACTCATGAGATGAGACGATGGACGTTTTGAGGATCCTTATGACCACCACAGGTCCTTGGGATCAACAACACATGCTGAATTTCATGACTATGAAGAAGATGATGGAGATGAGTCAATAGCAGACAATCTACCAACTTGTTTCACTTTTGACGACATTTCCATCAGTAGAAGGCGTGAAAGATTCCAGGAGATGTCATCATGGGTTAACACACAGTTGTTAAAGGGAGTACCTTCGAATAGCATTCTTTCTGAATTTTTTAGTCGTTATGTTGGTACTCTGCATGATTGGTTCGTTTCATTAGATGCTATTGATAGAAATATATTACTTACAGGTTATTTGGATCAATGGATTAAAATAATATTTAAAGAATTTGTAGGTGATTATTCTTCGAAAATCAAACAGGTGAGACAGGATTTCATCAAGATGAAATGTTGTTCTTTGAGGCCTAAAGACCTCAACAGACATTATAAATGGATGACAGATATCTATTACCGCCTTGGTGGAATGAGAGATCCAAATCTCAAACAAGTGTACATTTCCTCACTTCTGGAAGAGATCCAGCCCGAGTTGAACAAAATGATTGCATTCTCTGTGATGTGATTCACTTGAATTATGGCTGGAATTTCAACATCCATCTATCCAAACCCAAGGTCACTCATAATCTGAA
>JAOXNR010036670.1:0-13074 GCA_028571225.1 Parsonsia alboflavescens | reverse complement strand
TATATATATATATATATATAATAGGAACATAAACTTTACCATTTTAAGATTTGAGTTTACCCAACCTCAAACGAGTTTACCTAATGTCTCGAGTTTAAAAAACATTGCCTGAAGTTAGAACAATAAAGGAGCCCTCATCTAGAATTGGACTCTATCATCTTAAGGAAGATGTGATTGGTGATGCTAGAGATTCTATGAAAACAAGAAGCAAGTCAAGGGTGAATTACAAAGATATATTGAACTATGTTTGTTACATATCCTTCATTAAACCAAAGAATGTAAAAGAAGCTTCGCAAGATTAACATTGGATAAATGCCATGCAAGAAGAACTACTACAATTTGTGAGAAGTGAAGTGTGAATTTTGGTTCGTAGACATCACGATGCAAATGTGATTAGAATAAAGTGGATCTTTAGAAACAAATCAGATGAGTATGACAATGTTATCAGGAATAAAGCTAGGCTTGTAACTCAAGGTAATACTCAAATGGAAGGGATTGATTATTATGATATATTTGCTCCAGTTGCCAGATTGGAATCTGTTAGATTACTTCTAGCAGTTGCATGTTCGAAGAAATTCAGGTCGCTGCAAATGGATGTCAAGACTGCCTTTTTAAATGGTTGTTTGAACGAGAAAGTCTATGTTGAACAATCTAAGGGATTTGAAATCCAGATTTTCCTAATCATGTGTATAAGATGAAGAAGGCTCCTTATGGATTGAAGCAAGCTCCAAAAGCATGGTATGATAGGTTAACTGATTATCTTCCGAAGAGAGATTATAACAGAGATGGTGTAGACAATACACTGTTTGTGAAGAAAAAAATAAGGATGTGAATCATGATTGTTCAAATTTATGTGGATGACATCGTCTTCGGCTCAACTTCACAGAAGCTGGTTGCTAAGTTTATACACTTGATGCAGCAGGAGTTTAAGATGAGTCTGGTTGGTGACTTAACATTCTTTTTGAGACTGCAAGTGAAACAACTAAAGGATGGCATATTTGTTTAGCAGTCCAAGTATGCTCAAAACTTA
This sequence comes from Parsonsia alboflavescens, assembly GCA_028571225.1. NCBI lineage: Eukaryota > Viridiplantae > Streptophyta > Magnoliopsida > Gentianales > Apocynaceae > Parsonsia > Parsonsia alboflavescens. Next base: position 12,044 of record JAOXNR010036670.1, on the reverse strand, counting down.
GTGAAGAAGTTTGGGATGCAACATACTAAGGAGATTAGAACACTAATGGGATCTACAACCAAGATGACTAAAGATGAAAAAGGCAAACCAGTGGATCAAAAGTTGTATAGAAGTATGATTGGAGGACTTTTATACTTGACTGCAAGCAGACCGGATATTGCATTTAGTGTTGGTGTATGTGCTAGATATCAAGCTGTGCCTAAAGAATCACATCTTATTGCTGCAAAAAGGATTCTAAACTATGTAAATTCCACACATGAATATGAAATTTTATACACAAAGAATTCTCACATGTAGTTGGTGGGCCATAATGATGCTGATTGGGCAAACAATGGAGATGATCGGAAGAGCACTTTTGGTGGTTTGCATCTCTTTGATTACTGGTGAAGTAGAGTACATAGCTGCAGAGAGCTATTGTACATAATTCTTGTGGATGAAACAGATGATGGAAGACTATGGGATCAACAAAAGGAGTTGATCACGTACTATGACAATGAGAGTGCAATAAATATTTCAAAGAATCCTGCTGAGCATTCAAGGACAAAGCACATAAACATCAGACATCATTTCATAAGAGAACTAGTTGAAGAACATATTATTACACTGGAACATGTTGCAACTGAGAGACAGATAGTTGGAATCTTCACGATGCCCTTATCTTCGAAGAAATTTATTGAGTTCAGGAATCTTTTAGGTCTTTGCATTGTTTGACCAAATGCATTCTGAAAAAAAGTTGGAAATTGAATCAAGCCGGAGAAATACAGTTGGAGTTAATTTTATTTTGAAAATCAATCAAGATGTGATGTATTGGACATGAGAAAATTGCATTACAATACTTTTATAGGTCAATCACACTTCTAAAGTCAGAGAGAACAAGGTTTCAAAAATTGTCACTGATGTTCCTCAAATTGATGTTGTTGGTTTAATACTTGATAGCGACATGCATCATTTTTCAGAGACGTAACTCTCTGAAAGTCCATAATAGAACGAGAAAATAAGAGAGGATCTAGATAAAACTGCAAGGGGTTTAGGTAATATTCAAGAACCATCTGGGTTTATTTCGAATGATGTTACTATTCATGCTAATCCTAGTATACCTAAAAAAGATCCTAGTTTTATTGGTGATATGGATTTTACTATGGATGAAAATCTGGTTATGGATGTCGCTGAGGGGGAGGAACCTATTGATAATCATGGTGGTGAGGAATCAGTTAACGTGCTAGTTGAAATTGTTAATTGAAAAGGAGAATGATGACCTTGAAGATATCATGAAGGAGATTCATGACTTCATTGTAGTTGAAGAACCTGAAGTTAGTAGTTGATGATGTTACTTCTGAGAAGAATGATTCCAAAAAACCATTGTTTGAACATGAAGACGTGTATGAAGAAGAATGTTTAGAAAAAGAAAGTTCAAGTGATATTGAAATAGCTAAAACATCTAAGTGTGAAGTACATTAAAGAAAGATGAAACAAATGAAGATTATGAAACAGGGGATTTTGATTTAGGAATGTCAAAAACAGAAAAATCTAATAAATCTGAAGGGAAAAACAAGACTAGAGCTGTGATGGATTCTGTTGTTCCGAGACCGGCTCATGCACATAGTGAGGAGTTCTTTGATGAAATTAGACACAGAAAGGTTTTCGTTGAGAGGTGATAGCACTAGTATTCTGGTAGATGAGGATAGTTTGTATAACTCTAGGAATGAGGCTAATCTAGATACATTTGAAGATGGTAATATATCTAGCTCTATAGCTGCAATAGATGAGATAGTGATTAAGTCTTTGAACGCGGAAAACAATCAAAGAAAGAAGAAGAAGAAGAAAGCATGATCTGGTGATGATCGAAGTCTTGTTGAGTTTAAAGAGGAAGTGAATGAGAAGTTTGCTACAATTAACAAGAAACTTGATACCTTGTTGAACTTATTTTACTCACCTTAGTTTGTTTTCGAAGAATTCAGGGGGAGATATCAACATCTACATCTACTTGAGAGGGAGTTTTTGTTGTTGCTGATAGGGAGTTTTTGCATTAAGCGGGAGAGTTTCTGGTTTTATGGGAAGATTGTAGAATGATGGTGAATTGTAGTTAATGATCAGTATTAGTTTGGACCTTTATCTTCTAAACTTTATGCTTGGCTTGCTATTGCTTGGAATGACTCGAATGTTGAAGGTCAATTCGTCAAAACACATGACAAAGGGGGAGATTGTTGCAAAAATAACTTATGCATGGCATTACAACATTGGAGCAAGTTGCAATCTGAATCGGGTCAAAGCTTGAAGATATTTTATAGATTAGATGGAATTAAATATTACAAGATTTTCAAGGAAGCGGTTATTTCTTAGTTGGCTTAGAGATCAAGTTTTGTCATGAGTTTTGTGTTAAGGGTTGTACCAGCTGTATCAGGCTGGAAGGTAACATCATCAAAACCAGAAGGTAAAAAAGTTACTTGCTCATCAAGAAAAGAAGGATGGTTGGTGAGATTAGCCAACAATTCACTTTTACGGTGGTAGAAACTCAGAAGACTACGATTAGGCCATTTAGATAAAGGCATTTTCACTAATTAAGTGGGTGTGCTGAATAGAGGAGAGAGAGAGCAGATATTGAGAGAAAAACAAAGCCAAATCTGGGAGATCTGTTCTCTGAGTTGCAGTTTGCTTGAAGAATGCAACATTGAATCCCGTTCTAGCAATCCGTCATCTTTGAGAGATTATTGATTCTATTCAACTGGAGTTCTCATTCTTCTCATGAAAAATCAGACTATCTAATCCATTTCTACATGTCATCATGATTGTCTGGAAATTCTAGTGGAGAGCCATTTGCAGAAGGTGTTGCGACGCCAAAGAAAGTTGCAATTTCAGTGAAAGGAGGTAGCAACTAACTTTGGGGCAAAGTCAATCTTGATTTTCTAGGTGATAAGGAAATTTGAGTTAAGTGAGAGTAAATTATATATCTTTTGTGTAAGGTGAGAGTGAATCACCAAGTGTGCTAGGTGAAAGTGAATCGCTGATCTCTCGTGCAAGGTGAGAGTGAATCACCGATCTCAAAGTGACTTGGCATTTTTGAACAAATTCCCTTGTAATAGTTAGGCAAGAAATTGTGTTGGGTTGCATTTAGATCTTTTGTTGTAACTGGATTTATAAGGAAAGATAATCTGGGGGAGGGCCTCGTAGAGTAGGGAAGATGTCGGTCGAACTGCTTTACCAAATGTCTTTGAGTTCTTTGTTTTATTTTCCTTCCTCCTATATCTCTTTGTTACAATATTCTGCACGGTTATAATACGATCAAGACTGTATTGTGAACACGGTCATTGTTTTAGTTATTTCATAAACAATTATATGAAATTTAAAAACATATATATTATTTGAAAATTACACATAAGAATTTCTTATTCTTGAATTTTTAATTTCTAAAAAAATATTAATTTGAATTGGTGTTGAGTGACATGTTAATTTATCTTTTTTTCCAATTATATTTTTTATTTTATTATTATATATTTTAGGAACATTAGCCGATCTAGTACCTGTACTATGGCCTAAAGTAAACTTTGGTAGTAAAAGTTTAATTTCTGCGAAATTAATATCCAAACCTTTTATGGGCAGCCAAATTGGTACTTTCAGAGAATTTGGCACTAATATCTGATCAAGTCATCACGTGATTGGCATGTAGGCCAACTAGTGGGGGCAAAATAGTCATTTCAAAAAAATTTCTTTTTGTTTTTCTTTTCTTTCTTCTTCTTCCCATCGGGCATCCAATTTGCTAATACGGAGTCGGCTCTTATGCTGCTAGCTATGCGCTGCTTGGTTCCCTGGCACGGTGGAGGTTTCGTAATGCATCATGAGCACCGGGTTAATGGGCGGTTGAGCAACTCAAGCGAACCGCCCTACCTTATTACAACATAGTTATAGAGGGGAGAAGGTTGTGAAGGTGGCCTTGTTATCCACACTTCCGATGGGATGAATGGAGGACCAACCGACCCGGGTTTTCACGAGCATTGGCTGGTTCTAGAGTGCCTGTCAAGGAAGTTAGTGCTTACCCTGGGGTGATCATCACCACTTGTACCTCACATCTCGGCATAGTGGAACGTGCAACCTTCCCGCTCTTCTATTCAATTCTTGAGGACTCACCGGAGGTGTAGTTGCTAGTCTGAAGAGAAGTGAGGGAATGTTAACTGTGTAGGCAATGGTTGTGCAGTGAGTCTGAGCTAATGCGAGTGGCAGTGTTGGCAGATCGGGCTAGTGGAAGGGAAAGGTTGAAGGTGGTGATAGGGATAGGTCATGGAACTGGTTTGAGAGGTATAGATCTAGGCAAGGGTGAAGGACAGTGGTTGTGCAACAACGATAGTGTCACACCGAAGACACGACTGCAGATCCTAGCATAAAGGGTGCTCAATCGGGGTTGGGTAAGAGAAGAATGGTGGTCAGAGAAAGAAAAGAAAAAAAAAGATTTTTTTTGGGAATGGACTATTGGTTCTGTCAAGTTTCGGCCTTGATTTGGAAATTAGATTCTGGAAAGATTAGTTTCTGCCTTGATTCGGAAGTTTGATCCTGGAAGGATGAATGATCAGTTTTGGCTATTTAATCCAGGAAATATGAATGATTAGCTTCAGATGTTCAATCCGAGAAGGATGAATAATCAGCTTCGGATGTTTAATCTAAGAAGGATGAATGATCATTTTCAGATGTTTAATCCAGGAAGGATGAATTTCCGCCAAGTTTGGCCTTGATGTGGAAATGAGATCCGCTTCAGATGCTCAATCCTTGAAAGATGAATGATCAGTTTCAGATGCTTAATTCAAGATGGATGAATTTTGGCCAAGTTCGGCCTTGATACGGAAATGAGATCCGCATTTGATGTTCGATCTGGGAAGGATGAATTTCGGCTATTTTCGGCCTTGATGCGGAAATGAGATCAGCTTCGGATGCTCGATCTAGGAAAGATGAAGGATTAGCTTGGATGTTCAATTCGGGAAGGATGATTGATCAGCTTCGGATGTTCAATTTGAGAAGGATGAATTTCAGCCAAGTTCGGCCTTGATGCTCAAATGAGATTTGCTTTGAATGATCGATTTAGGAGAGATGAATGATCAATTTCGAATGTTTAATCCAAGAATGATGAATGATTAGCTTTGGATGTTTAATCCGGGAAGGATGAATTTTGGCCAAGTTTGGCCTTGATGCAGAAATGAGATTTGCTTTGAATCCTTGATCCGGGAAGGATGAATGATCAGTTTCGGATTGTATGAATGATCAGCTTCAAATGTTCAATTTGAGAAGGATGAATTTTGGCCAAGTTCAGCCTTAATGAGGAAATGAGATCCGCTTCAGATGCTTGATCCGAGAAAGATGAATGATTAGCTTCGGATGTTCAATCTGGGAAGGATGAATGATCAGTTTCTGATGCTCAATCTGAGAAGGATGAATTTCGGCCAAGATTTGCTTCGGATGCTCGATTAGTTAAAAATGAATGATCACCTTTGGATGTTCAATTCAAGAATGATGAATGATCAGCTTCAAATGTTTAATTCAAGAAGGATGAATGATCAGGTTTGGATGTTTAATTCGAGAATGATGAATAATCACCTTAGGATGTTTAATCCAGGAAGGATGAATTTTGGTCAAGTTTGGCCTTGATGCGGAAATGTGATCCACTTCAGATGCTCAATCCGGAAAGGATGAATGACCAGCTTCGGATGTTCAATTCGGGAAGGATGGATTTCGACCAAGTTCAGCCTTGATGCGGAAATGAGATTCGCTTTGGATGCTCGATCCGGGAAGGATGAATGATCAGCTTCAGATGTTCAATCCTGGAAGGATGAATTATCACCTTCAGATTTAATGAATGATCAACTTGGATGTTCAATTCAAGAAGGATGAATTTTGGACAAGTTCGGCCTTGATACGGAAATGACATCTACTTCGGACGCTCGATCAGGAAAAGATGAATGATCAGCTTCGGATGTTCAATTCAGGAAGGATGAATGATCAGCTTCGATTGAATGAGTTATCAGCTTCGGATGTTCAATCCGAGAAAGATGAATTTTAGCCATGTTTGGTCGTGATGCAAGAATGAGATCCTCTTCGGATGCTCGATTAGGGAAGGATGAATGATCAGGTCTGGATTTTCAACCCAAGAATGATGAATAATCAGCTTCGGATGTTTAATCCAATAAGGATGAATTTCAATCAAGTTTGGCCTTGATGTAGAAATGAGATTAGCTTCGAATGCTCGATTCGGGGAAGGATGAAGGATTAGCTTCGGATGTTCAATCTGGGAAAGATGGATTTCGGCCAAGTTCGGCCTTGATGCGGAAATGAGATCAACTTCTGATGCTCGATCTGAGAAGGATGAATTTCGGCCAAGCTCGGCCTTGATGCGTAAATGAGATCCGCTTCGAATGTTGGATCTGGGGAATTATGTGTTTCAACGAAGTTTAGCCTTGAAGTTGGGAAATGAAATCTGCGTTGGAAATGAGATCCGCTTCAGTTCAATAGACTTAGGTGTGGATCAAGTTAGTTAGGTTCGACTGACTCTAGTGTTGATCAAGTCAATTTGGTTCGGCTGACTTCAGTGCTGAACAAGTTAGTTTGGTTCGACTGACTTCAGTGTTGATCAAGTCAGTTCGATTCGGTTGTTAAATCCAAACACATGTTTCGGCCATTTTTGTGATCGACTCTTCACCATTCTGAGCAGGGATATGGTCACTTATTGGAGGACATGGCTGATGCAGTTCTAGTTTTATGCTTAAAACTTGTAAGGCGCATAAAACAAAACTCACCACATATGTTTTTTTTAAGACTTATATATAACTGATGTAGTATACCTGTTTTATGCTTAAACCCCGTAAGGGGCATAAAACAGAACTCAACGCACAAGGATTTTTTTATAGACTTAATCTTTGTGAGATGTAAGTCATGAAAATTCATGCTTTAGAACAAGTTGGGCACCATATGATGTCATGAGCAAACCTTGGTTCGGTTCGGATTCATGAATCGGTGCAGATTGACTGGATTCTTATGTTTTTTTTCGAGGTTTATTGAGGTATCAGCCAAATCATCTCCAACCTACTTGTGTTCATGCATAGTGAAGAGTTATAGAGTGACGAGTTGTACCTGAAACTCTTCTAAAGTTTAAGTCAATTTGGTAAAGAAAATGTGGGTGTAAAGTAATAGTAAGAGTCTCATACCTGGTAGCAGGTGTAAACTTCTTTATATAGACTTTGTAGTTGTGTGGTCAGTTTGTAACTTTTCGATGTGGGATGTGTAATAAGTAGTACTGTACTGATGAATAATACCGATATTGTGTGCTCGATATAGCTATCTTTGAAATAAGATTTCGTTTTTGTTATTAAGCCTTTTAGCTCACGTAATATATCAAATTAAAACTCTTAGTACATATATTAAACATAATATTTGATTTGTGATTAATTACTAATTTATCATTTATAAAAAATGTGGTCAAAATAGTGACCTTTGTATATGGTGTACACCAACGTGACTATGTTTAGTGGGGATATTTTTGTGCTTGGCACTTAATTCTTACGACTTATTTTGTTACTATCCAAAATTAATTTTCTAAATGTTTTATTTATATACATTACTTTATAAAAGACATTTATTTAGGACCTAATGATATTTATTACTTATGAAAATCTTTACATAGATTTAATTTATATGTTTTAAAATGAAATGTTTCATTAGTTCATTAAAAAAAAAAACAAAGCAGACGTGTTTATGAAAGTGGATGTTGACATGATGAATGTGAATTACTCATTATTGGACCGCTACATTTAAGGGAAAGAGTTATTATTATTATTTTTATTATTTAAAAGCTTTACAATTTTATTTTATTTTTTAAAATTTAGTTGTTAGATATACTTGCCCTTCTTTTTTATTTAATCTCCACCCTACACTTGGCCGCTAACTAACCTTGTTGTCTTACTTTTAATAATAGCATGATTTTTTTTTTAAAAAAAAATTCATTACTCATTAAAAATTTTGCAATTGATTTTTAGATCATTTTTTACCCTTCGTTAAAGAACTGTTATTTTTAAAAAAAAATGTTTTTTTTTAACTGTGTCCTCCTGACCAGTTCACACGCACCTCAACATTTCGCTTATCCAAGAACGTATTGGTAAGATTTGAACTCGAGACCTATGATCTGTGCCCTCGCCACTTCACCTGCTAGGATGTTCTCGAAGAAACATTTGTTAAAGAACTTAGTTATTTAAATGTGTGAGTTTTAATTATTTTTTATAATTTTATAATTTATTTTCAAAAATTTTTTTAATGAATTTAGTTATTTATTCAGCAAGGTGTTGGTGAGATTCAAACTCGAGACCTATGGTCTACGCACTCGCTACTTCACCTAATAGGATGTTCCCGAAGAGACATTTGTTAAAGAACTTAGTTATTTAAATGTGTGAGTTTTAATTAGTTTTTATAATTTTTTAATTTATTTTCAAAAGTTTTTTTGTAATTTTTTAATGAATTTAGTTATTTAATGTGTGAGTTTTATTTATTTTTGTTTTGTGTTTTGAAATTATAAAGTAACGTGTTAAAATAAATATTAATTATAAAGTCAATTTTTTCAAGTTCTTTCCGTATTATCTTGAAATTTTTTATTTTATACTCTTTTCGTTAGAAATTGAATATTCTTTTTTTCATTTTTAGACTTGTGGAATTAAATATTTCATTTCTTAAATTAGTTAAAATTATATAAGTTAATTAATATTGTTATGTTTAAAATAAACTAAATTAAACACTTTTCATAAAAATTATCAAAGTTAAGATAAGACATTCAATTCCGAATAGAAGGAGTATCGTATTGTTTTAAGTCCTAGGTTAATATTGAATATGAAATCAAAATTTTATTTTGATTATTTAATTATATGCATTTTATTTTTCTATAATTAGTATTTGTGTTTTATAAATTATGTAAAATTATAAATATTAATTAAATCAAGAAGATAAAAAATGAGAATTCATGGGTCAACCGGTTTGCTTTAAGGGGTTAGGTTGGACTTTCATTTTGAAGGTCCTTCATAAGTCGTACTTAAGCCCCGCCCACAATATAATTGCTGAATATTTAATTATTATTTAGCAATTAATATCCCAAAAAAGGTATATTAAGATTACTATCTTAATAAATCAATCCCAAATTATCCCAAATTTAGTTTCTCAGGACAGATATGAATTGTATTAATGAATAGATAATCCCTACTCAATAATTTGGAAAAATTGTACATGGCCTTACTTCAGCTACGGGTAACAAATTACCTATCAAATATAAACTTTCAAATGTACAAGTTTGTAATAAAGAGTCTCTTTAGGGACATCTCAATAAGTGGAGTTACAAGCACCCTTCTCGATAAGAGGAATATCGAGGTACATGAAAATTGATCCAAATATCACTAAAAAATATATTAAAAATTTTTTTTAAAAAAGTTTGTAATAAGGAAGTATCTGTTTATAAAAGAGATTATGCCTATTCTGGTAGATAACTTGGGAATTGTGATGAGTATAAAGAAACTAAAATCTACTTTGAGTTTATGACAAACCCCACATACAATTGTATTGTCTAAATTAACAAATTCCTATTAAAACAAAATCAGATAAACTTAAATAAAGAAGTTAAAATTATAAGTATCAAATAAATTATCTAACAACAAAATATAAGAAAAGATTTCTAACATAGAAATCCAATTTCGTCAGGAAATTTGTGATGATCTACCAAATGCTTTTCCGATAGAAAAAAGCATACAGTTGAACTTCCTTATGAACAATGCTTCAATGAAAAGAGTAATTCCATTAATGCAAGAACTTGTCAAGTAAATCAAGAATATCTTGATTTATGTCACAAAGAGATAGCAACTCTCCTAGAAAAGAAGTTAATAAAGACTGCAGAATTCCATAAATAAAAAATCTCTTTTATAAACCTTTTGGGTTGCAATATTGTTCATTTCAAATTTTAAGTATTACTTTACTACGGTTTTGCTAAGTCACGCTCCGAAGCGCGTCTTAATGCGCACTCTAACCGTTACCATAACGGAATTCTTGCTACAGTGCTCATGCAGTGAATCAAACGGAGCAAGAATTCCCTCACGGTAACGGTTGAAGTGCGCATTAAGACGTAGTCGTATTTTGTCATACTTTAATTTTAGAAATTTTAATTTTATTACTTTTGACATTGCCCAGTAACCATTTTTTCTTGGGCTTGTAAAAGTGAATACATTCTTATCCATCTGTCATATTTCACAGATATGGGCTCCGGTAAGAAGGACAATTTTGGCCCATATTTTATCCATCACCGATAAAACCACAATGTGGTGTTTAAAAAAAAAAAAAAAAAATCTTTTCCAAACTGGAAAAATCAAGAATGCTTTTTCTTTGAATTTTCATAATAAAATTCATATGTCCATGCATTAATATAATCCCAATAATTATATTGATAAACAATACGTTCTTTGTTTTCTACCTATTTGCATTTAATTAGATTGAGTACTTTATTTATGGCACATTTGCTATAATTAATAATATATGTTGTTGGTAATATTATTATGGTAAAAAGACCTCTGCTGATCCAATGCTTTGAATGATTGCAACATAATATGGCATTGATTTATACTCTGATGCCAAATATGCTTTAGGCCCTAAGTTCTTCTGTAAAATGTACCAAGGATCATTAATTCATGTCAAATCTTCAAATTCAATTGGAAGAATTTCTTCCTCATCAGATATATCATGATATTGTATATCGGATTCTATCAAATCTTTCATTATGATGTGGGATGATCTTGGAGTAGAATTGTCCTCTCCTGATCTGAGGCTTTTTGAACTTGGAAAATCTCTCAAGTTCATCATTCTTGAACTTGTTTTGTCCTCCTCAGGGATTGAATTCTTTCCCTTGCTTCCGGTAGTCATTGTTCCTCTTGAAGGATATCTCAGTCTTGACTAGCCTTTTCCTCTGAGTTTATTCATTTTCCACCTTTTGATTTTCCGTTCATTACTTCTCATATATCTTGCAAAAATTCTTGGGTTAGAAAATCAGGAAGAGAATTATTTTCTCTTGTAATGTATTCACTATTAAAATAAAATACTGATAACTGTGTTTGCCATCTTACAAAGATTTGTTTAGAAATCAAATTCTTTACATCTTTTTTCTATTATTTGTTTGGCAACACTGCAATCAGTTCTTAATAAGAATTTCTTATTTAATAAGTCATCTTGCATCTTATTAATTCATTTAACAATAAAAAGCATTTCTTTTCTAATTGTTGAATATTTTTGTTGGGTATGATTCCATTTCCCAAAAAAATATCTAACCAATTCTTCTTGGTCTGTCAAAGGATATTTTCGTTTAAGAATTCCTCCATAACCAATATCAGAAGCATTTATTTTCACTAGTTTAATTTTCTTAATAGCATTAGTGTACTTATCGGTCCATGGTTTAAATTTTTTCTTTATTCTAGCATACAATATTGTTATGTCTTCTGCTAGATTTTTATAATAGGAAGAAACATAATTAAACTTCCTAAAAACCTTTGCAACGGTTTTACGCCAGTTATTTCATCTGGAAATTTAGAATCAAATTCTTACTTCTTTCTATGGGAATTATTTCTCCCCGAGATATGTTATATTCCAAAAACATGACTGTAGTCTTAAAAAGCTTCATTTTTTGGGCAGAAATTACAAATCCATTTGTTGATCAATATCCTATGAATATATAAAGATATCATCTATGTAAACTATAATAAATTATGAATATCATTTGAAATTTTGATGGACCATTCTTGACGCAGGATGGAAAAATATGGTGAGGAAAATTATAGAACTTTAATTGTAAACAACTTCACTCGAAAGCTTTATTACAGAAAAGGGAGAATCAAGAACAAAACGACAATATTCTTGAGATACTATGAGACAATACCCCGATGAATAGTTTGACGGGAACAATTTCAGAAAACTTTCGGAAACTCAAACTTTGGATTATCCGTCAAAATTTGAGGCTTTTCGATAATCTAACTTCTGAACTCGTCAGAGGTCAAGAC
>JAOXNR010036639.1:0-21197 GCA_028571225.1 Parsonsia alboflavescens | reverse complement strand
AAACTCGAAAAAGTTTTCTGAGGGTGTTTCAGACACTGGATCTTCATTTGAGTCTTCAGAAGGTGTCGAAACTTCATTAGCATGATATGACACCGTGAGCTGCGGAGGAGGATTTGTTGAAGCCGGATCAGGCTACTTTGTGGAACTTCGAGGAAAAACCGGATCTGGTTGCTTTGTGGAACTTGTCAGAAAAGCCAGATCAGGCTATCTTGTACGACATGTTGAAAGAGATCCTTGTTGGACCGGAGTCCAGAATTCATCTTTCCTTGTAAATTCACGTAGGACGTCATCTGGCTGTGCTGGTGTTTTCTTCTTTTCCTTCTGAAAATGTCTGGAACCATTTGGTCGAAAGGTTTCCGATTGAGCAATCGAGAGTGAATGCGTCTTCTTCTTCGTCGTTGGATGAACATATGGATGCTCTTTCGCCCAATTAACCTAAAAGTTAGAGTCTGGTATATTGTAGTCAACAATCTTCTCGACTCGAGGTAGAGCAGAACCTAGTGGTCCATCGAAAAGTGGAGTTGGCGTGTGGAACGTCGGTGGGTTGTTGGGAAGGCCGTGCATGGAGAAACACTGTGATGGAGATAATAGAACTAGAGCAGTCTAAGACTTCCTTTTCTCGTAGTTTTCAAGTTGTCTTTTCAATTCTCGAATCTCCTAGCATTTCTCATCGAACTCACTGCAATAAGTGGTGCCGGTACGAATCATCTCTTAGAGGTCTCGATCGAGAGCGTTGTGTCTGTTCACCATTTCAAGGTAGAGTTTCTCTATGTGGTCAATCTTCTTCCCGATTTGAATGACTCGGTCATCAATTCTTGTCAAGACAAGATTTTGGGTAATGGTGCTGTTAATCTACCAATTGAGGACTTCTTCTGCCTGATTTGAGAGGAACAAGTCTCCCGCATTCAACAATTACCTCGTGAGAAATGTTAGGTCGGGAGGTTCGTCTGTCTGCCTCATTCTCTCTTCTTTCCAAGGGTGGAAATTCCGAAGCATAGGAACTCCTTGAAGGTCTGTTCATCATGCATGGGATTGGAGTTGACCTACTTGGTGTGATTTTTTCTACCTTCTTGCAGCAAGGAGATGGCTCATAGTAATCCGTTGCCTTCTTTAAGATCTTCTTGATAGATGGATAGACTAATGCAGGATTCTCTTTGCTGATCGACAGTAAGGCTGATCTTCTAGGATGACGGCTATAAAAATCTGCAAAGCCAACGAAAGGCCTTGGAAATGGTATTGCCATTGGCTTTGCTTCATCATCATCATCATGTGGTCGACTTCAGTATGAACATCCACCAGATTTTGTTCTTGTCTGGTGCCTTCTCCTGGGAGCCTCATCTTCTTCTTCTTACGCATCTTCTTCACATGAGCATTTTTGGTCACAAAGACTAGAGCTAAGGACATCGCATATAAAGTGGCCGTTGATGTGAGATGTATAGCTAGGCTCAGCTGACTGGTTGAAGAAGGATATCGGTACCCTCTTTTGCATGTTTAGATCTCCTGGGTCATATGGCACAAGCATCAGTTGTGTGAAAATCAATCCAGATTCTTCTCTCGGAGCAATTCTGAAAGTTCTTTGGACTCGTCTATCAGGTAGCCATAAGAAGGCTGAAACTGTTGCCTAGACTGGTTCTTCTTGTCAGTGACGATTCTCGTAGTTGGTAATCCATTCTACGGGCATGTGCTTTTGGAGGTGTTCCCTCTTGATTTGCCTTGGAATCTCAACCACAGGAGGAATTTCTATGGCTGAATCCGCTAAGATCATTAAGGCGTTTGGAGAACAGCTATTTTGTAGATGAGGCTTGGGAATGTTTTAAGGCAATGCTTAAAAAGTGCCCTCGTCATTAGATTCCCGAATGGTTGCAATTGCAAAGTTTCTTTAAAGGTCTAACTCAAATAGGCAAGAAGATGCTTAATGAAGCTACCAATGGGAACATATTGATCAAGGATATTAAGGATGCATTAAAGATTATTGAAGATATAGCCTCAGGAGAACAACTATGGCACATGGATGAAAGCTCAACCCGAACTGCAGATATGTTGGAAGTTGATGCAACTACCAAAAAAGCAGCTGAATTAGCAACCCTACAAAAGGAAGTGGCAGAAGTAAAAAGTAACCCTTCAGGTTCTTCTAAAACTTCTCCTATTTTAGCATTCATTGATATCTATAGTGATAATTATAATACTTCCCAATGTCCTAATAATTATGAAGGAGTCAATTTTGTGGGAAATAGGCAAAATAATCCTTGTTCTAACACATATAATCTTGGTTGGCGAAATCATCCTGATTTTTCTATTAGAAACAATTCTGATAATTCTTTTCAGCAAAGACAAGTGTCACCTCCAGGATTTCAAAAACAGCAGCAACAACCACAGGAACAACAAGTGACAAAGAAGGTAAGTTTGGGGGTCTTATTATAGCAATACATGGTATCATCTGAGGCACGCTTTAAGACTCTTGAACAATAAATAGGTCAACTTATTCAAACAAGGCAAACTGGAAGTCCAAGTAATCTTCCTTTAGATACTCAACCTCCTTTTGATTGTAACGCTATTACTCTGAGAACAAGTAAAACAATTCCAAGTGGAGATCTAGGAGAGAATGATGCATCTGAGGATAAAGAGGGAAAAATTCAAGTTGATGAAGATACAAGAGGAGCCAATTGTTGAAAAGACATCAAAGGAAAAGCTCATTCCCGAGTATCCACCACTACCAATCCCTCAAAGGCTGCAAAAGAAAAAGACGGACAAACAATTTGAGAAGTTTCTATAGGTATTTAAGAAACTTTCAGTTAACATTCCTTTTGTAGAAGATTTGGAACAAATGCCTAGCTATGTGAAGTTCATGAAGGACATCCTATCCAAAAGAAGAAGGATAGGGGATTACGAAGCAGTGGCACTAACAGAGGAATGTAGTGCAATCATTCAAAGGAAACTTCCACCAAAGCTAAAGGATCCAGGGAGTTTTACTATTCCTGTTACTATCCAGGGAGTTTTACTAGCTATGTGAAGTTCAGGAAGGACATCCTACCCAAAAGAAGAAGGATAGCGGATTACAAAGCAATGGCACTCACAGAGGAATGTAGTGCAATCATTCAAAGGAAACTTCCACCTAAGCTAAAGGATCCAGGGAATTTTACTATGCATGTTGTTATTGGTTCTGAATTTTCTGGTAAAGCTCTTTGTGATTTAGGTGCGAGTATTAATCTTATGCTTTAATATATTCCTAAAAAGATATGTTTGGGTGAAATAAGACCTACATCAATCACTTTACAAATGGCTGATCAAACATTAAATTATCCAAGAGGAGTGCTTGAAGGTGTTCTCATCAAGGTAGATAAATTCATCTTCCCTGCAGATTTTATCATTCTTGATATGGAGGAAGATAAAGATGTCCCAATAATTTTGGGAAGACCTTTCTTAGCTACCGGATGAACGTTAATTGATGTTCAAGCAGGTGAGTTGACTATGTGAGTGAATGATCAACAGGTAACCTTTAATATCTATTCTTGTTTAAAACAACATGATAACTCTAAAAGTTGTTGAAATGTTAATTCTTTGAATAAGGTTATCTATGAATCTTTTAAGAACACTCACCTTGTGGATTCTTTGGAAGCTATTTTAGTTGCTGACAATGATAGGGATGACGAGGAATTTCAGGAAATTGTCAATAGTCTTGATTCCACCCCTAATATGAATAGAAAATCACCGCATGTCGAACCACTAGGACTTCAACTAGGGAGCACAAAGAATTTAAAGCCATCCATTGAAGAGCTACCAACAGTGGAGTTGAAAGTACTACCTTCCCACTTGAAGTATGAGTATCTAGGTAAGAATTCTACCCACCCTATTATTATTTCATCTTCTCTAACATTATGCCAGAAGAGAAACTACTTCGAGTTCTAAGGGAACACAAGAAGGCAATTGGCTGGACGATTGCTGACATTCCAGGAATAAGCCAAACCTTTAGCATTCACAAGATTAGGCTAGAAGAAAATCAAAAGCCTTCGGTTGAAAATCAACGTCGACTCAATCCAATCATGAAGGAGGTGGTAAGGAAAGAAATCATCAAATGGCTAGATGCAGGTATTATCTATCCTATTTCTAATAGTGTATGGGTAAGTCCTGTTCAATGTGTGCCTAAAAAGGCAGGTATGACTGCAGTAGTTAATGATAAAAATGAGCTTATTCCTACTAGAACTATTACAGGTTGGCGAGTTTGCATGGATTATAGAAAATTGAATAAAGCAACTTGCAAATATCACTTTCCTATCCCTTTTATTGATCAGATGTTGGATAGGTTGGAGAGTTTGCATGGATTATAGAAAATTGAATAAAGCAACTTGCAAAGATCACTTTCCTCTCAATTTTGTTGATCAGATGTTGGACAGGTTGGCAAGAAAAGAGTTTTATTGTTTTCTTGATGGATATTCAGGTTATAACCAAATAGCCATTGCACCCAAAGATCAAGAAAAGACTACTTTTACATGTCCATATGGTACCTTTGCTTTTCGTAGAATGCCTTTTGGGTTATGTAATGCTCCTGCCACTTTTCAAAGATGCATGATGGCTATTTTTACAGATTTAATTGAAATTGCATGGAAGTATTTATGGATGATTTTTCTGTTTTTGGTGACTCTTTTGACCATTGCTTGCAAAATTTAGCTTTGGTTTTGAACAAGTGTCAAGAAACCAACCTTGCCCTTAATTGGTAAAAATGTCACTTTATGGTTAGAGAAGGAATTGTTCTTGGACACCTAGTTTAAGAAAAAGGGTTGGAGGTTGACAAGGCAAAGATTGAAACCATTGAAAAACTTCCACCACAAACAAATGTCAAAGCAGTCCGAAGTTTTCTAGGTCATGCAGGATTTTATCGAAGGTTCATCAAGGATTTCTCAAAAATTGCCAAACCACTTTGCAACTTATTGGAAAAGGATGTAAAGTTCATATTTATTGAAGAGTGCTTATTTGCTTTCAATGAGTTGAAGAAGAGCTTAGTTTCCGCTCCCATTATTACTGTTCGTGATTGGAATATTCCTTTTGAACTCATGTGTGATGCAAGTGATTATGCTGTTGGAGCTGTACTCGATCAAAGGAAAGGTAAGATCTTTCATTCTATTTACTATGCGAGTAAGACTCGTAATGAAGCTCAAGTCAATTATATTGTTACTGAAAAAGAATTACTAGCTGTAGTATTTGCTTTTGATAAATTTAGATCATATTTGGTAGAAACTAAAGTTGTTGTTTACACTGATCATTCTGCTATCAAATATTTGTTTGGAAAGAAAGATGCCAAACCAAGGCTGATAAGATGGATTTTATTGCTTCAAGAATTTGATCTTGAAATAAGAGATAGGAAAGGAATAGAGAATAATGTAGCTGACCATTTATCACGACTAGAGAAGCATAAGGAAGATGATTTTCCTGATGAGAAACTCCTAGTTGTTTATGAGGTAAGTGCCCCTTGGTATTTTGACATTACCAATTATCTTGTGTGTAGACAAATTCCTCCAAATATAAACTACCAACAAAAGAAGAGGTTTCTACACAATGCTAAGTTTTATTATAGGGAGGAACCATTCCTTTTCAAGCAATGTGTAGATCAAGTCATAAGGAAATGTGTTCCAAAAATTGAGATGGAAAGTATCCTGATACACTGCCATTCTTCTGCATATGCATTCCATTTTGGAGGGGAAAGAACTACTGTAAAAGTTCTTCAATCAGGTTTTTATTGGCCGAATTTATTTAAAGATGCTTACACCTTTGTGTCTCATTGTGATAGACTTCAAAGAATAGGAAATATCTCATGTAGAAATGAGATGCCTCTTAACAACATCCAAGAAGTTGAACTATTTGATTTATGGGGCATTGATTTTATGGGACCATTCCCATCATTGTTTGGCAAGAAGTACATCCTTGTGGCTATAGATTGTCTATCTAACTGGGTGGAAGCTGAAGCCTATGACACCAATATGCCAATGTGGTCCTAAGATTTCTCAAGAAGAACATCTTTAATCGTTTTGGCACTCCAAGAGTAATGGTAAGTGATTAAGGTACTCATTTTTGTAATAAACAATTTTCTCAACTTTTGGCTAGGTATGGAGTGACTCATAAGGTGGCATCGGCTTATCATCCTCAAACCAATGGCCAAACGGAGGTATCCAATAGAGAAATCAAGAGAATCCTTGAGAAGATGGTAGACCCTTCAAGGAAAGATTGGTCAAGGAGACTTGATGATGCACTTTGGGCTTATGGAACAGCATACAAGATGCCTATTGGAATGTCATCGTATTGACTTGGTTTTTGGAAAAGCTTGTCATTTACCAGTAGAATTGGAGCATAAAGCATTTTGGGCAATTAAGAAGCTTAATTTGGACCTTGAAAGAGCTGGAGAAAGAAGGATGCTTCAAATGAATGAGTTGGAAGAATTCTGAACACAAGCTTATGAGAATGCCAAGCTTTACAAAGAAAAATCAAAGAAGTGGCATGACAAACACATTCTTGCTCGAGAATTGAAACCAGGTCAGTTAGTTCTTTTATTTAACTTACGTTTGAAAATGTTCCTAGGGAAGCTTAAGTCAAGATGGTCAGGACCATTCCGAGTAACCGAAGTATTCCCCTATGGAACGGTAGAAATTCAAGATGAAAAGATGGGGGTTAAATTTAAAGTGAATGGTCAACGACTCAAGATTTATTTGGGAAACGAGTTCAACCTTTTGGTGGCTAACATAGAAGTCGGTGAAATCAATTGAGTTAAAATGAGGTCGAGCCAACGACATTAAACAAAGGTGCTTCTTGGAAGGCAACCCGAGGAGAGCACATCATGAAGAATTCATTATGCAATCATTTCACAATTGGATTAGTATGTGGAAATTCATCCCGAATTTCAAAACCGGTGAATTCTTCTCTTTTTCCTTTGTTTTTCTGTTTTCTTTTTAAGTATTTTTATATTTGTTTTATTTCGTTACATTGAGGACAATACAACACTTCAAGTGTAGTGATGGGTTGTTTTTAATGTTTTTTTGTGTTTAGTAATTATCTTATTTGTTAATGTGTCTTGGCCTATGATATGTGCAAGTATGAATAAGTTGAGAATGATGAGTAGTTTCTAGAATTGAGATTTCTTGACTTAAATTTTTGCAAATTTTTCAAGTTTCTACCCTTTCTTTTTGAAAAATCATGAAGTTTCCGTTATAAGTGAAGACATTGATGCTTAGTTGATTTGGCATGACTATTAAACTATTTTAGAAACTTCTCTTTTGAAAGGTTTTTGTTTTGAGTTTACTATGGTATGAAAAAGCATTTTTGGTCATTGATACACACTAGAACTTGTTTTCTACATGCTTTAGGCGAAATTCATGATTTTGGTTAACTCGAGGATGACATAAGGCCTTCTTTGATCCATTTGAGCCTTTTCTATGCCTACCTTGTTGATTATATCCTTTGGTCCAAGTTTGAGCCTATATGAGAATGGTTTTAACCATTTTAATTTTCTTTGATATTAGCCTCGTGTAATAACTTTTGTACCTTTGAAATATCTTTTCAAGAA
This sequence comes from Parsonsia alboflavescens, assembly GCA_028571225.1. Classification (NCBI taxonomy): domain Eukaryota; kingdom Viridiplantae; phylum Streptophyta; class Magnoliopsida; order Gentianales; family Apocynaceae; genus Parsonsia; species Parsonsia alboflavescens. The sequence goes on along the minus strand of JAOXNR010036639.1, from coordinate 13,648 downwards.
AGTAAAAAGCCCATATTTGATGAAAAGATGTTAATTGTGTATTGTTGATATGGAAAGTGTTGAAAGTGGTTACAATTGGAGTTGGGGATATGTTTATTGAAAAGGAGAATGGTTGTTAATGGCTTGAAGAGAATACATTAAATGGTGATGAAAGTTTAAAAAAAAAAAAGTTGAATATATATATATATATATATATATAGATATATGAAAAGTCAAAAATAAAAGTGTTGAATAAAGGTGATATAAGAACAAAGTTCTTATTGAAGGGATGTATTGTAATTGTTGATGAAGGAGATTGATATATGGTTGTTTGGTTCAAAAGAAAGATTATGGGCACTTATGTATTATAACTTTCTTGATATTTTTGTTATATCCTTATCCTTCATTTGATACCCAATTCCCTAGCCTAACATTCCAAGCCTAAAGTCCTATTTGACTCGAGTAGACCAATTTCAATTCATTAGTGGAGAGTGTGTAAGTTGACAAGCTTATGGTTGTGAAGTTTCAATGACTCGGATTGTTTCTTTATTACTTTGTAAACTCTTAACTATTCTCTCATTTTGCTATAAGCATGTGAGACTTGATTTTCTAAAAGTTTTGAGCATAAAAGATTTTATTTGGTCATGTTTAGTTGATTGAGAATTTGTGTTGAATCTTGATTGGCAAACTTATCACACAAGCACTTAACTTGTTTTCGGGAAGATATTTGTGAAATTGTGAGATTTGGGTCTTGAATGTTTTGATTCTTAGCTACTTTGACATTCTTATTCTTATATCATTACCTGTACAATGAGGTCATTTGTTTGAAGAAGTCATTGTTAAAATTGAAAGTCTTTGAAAAAGGTCATCTTGTTGAAAAGATTTCAAGTTGTTTTTCTTTCCTTTGTTTTAATTTGCTAGAGGGCAAGCAAAGTTTAAGTGTGGGAATGTTTGATAAAGCAATAAAATAACTAGTTTTATATAATTTTTAATGAATTATTTATTGATAATTCTATTTATTTTATTCCAGTTTGTGGAATATTTTTACTCCCATATTTATTTCTTTGATTGCAGAAATTTTCATGAAAAAGGATTGAAAAAGGGCAAAAGTGGAATTTAAAATGAACTGAGAATCCTAGTTCAAGAAGAAGATTATTTGGAGAATTATTGGAGGAATTAGACATCAAGAAGGAGAAGAATTGGTAGTGGCTTAAATCAGATTTTTGAAGAGAATTAGAAGACTCAAAGAGAAAGAATACTTCCTATTCTTTTTAGGAAAATACTTCTTTTGTAATAGTGAGTTTAGTTTTATTGTCTTAATTATCTATAAATAGGGGAGTCTTCAAGACAATATCATCTGACATTCTTATTATCTACAAGCAGGATTTCTTGGAATAAGCCCTCTTGGAGTTCATCAAGGAAGATTGTGGATTGAAGAGTTTGCAATTAGTTTCTTATTTCTTGCTACTCTTCTTATGTTCAATCTTTTACCTTGTATTATTTTGAGATGATGATGAGTGGCTAGTTTATTTTGTTCTAGGATTGCAATGGATTCTTAGTCAATTTATTTGAGTTAAATCTGATTTCTTCATATGGTGATTATGCTCTATTGATTTATTTGCTCATGCTTCATTTGTTAAGAAGACTGACCATCGTTTTACTCGACAAAACCTTTAGGAATTGAAAGAGGACTTTTGGTTTTTAGGTCTATGAACAAATAGTTCTTGTTAGAATTAATTTGTGATAAGTTAATTTTATTCGTAATCATGATAGACTTATACCTAATTAGCTTGGGCAACCATAGTGTGACTTGTTCTTTATCTACGCATTCTTTTGCATTGGCATAGACATATAGCTTTTGTAATTGATTGGGTAAGTTCTTGAATATCTCGATAGGGAATTAAAGGAATTTATGTGTCATGGTTAATCAATTTGCATAATTATCATTTGTTGAAAAAGGATTTTTCTCACTTAAATTTGTCTTTGATGAAATTGTAATCCGAGGATTTTTATCCAACAATTTTTCCTAAAATATTTCATTGCTTTGTTTTAGTTTTAAATCTCAAAAACTCAACCTTTTGATTCCTTTGACTTGGAAGAAAGTTGATTGTTAGTGATTGGTACTTGTTTAAATTCATAAAAACTCTCTGTGGGATGATACTCTTTTGATCACTTTATTACTTGTTAACGATACGTATACTTAAGTGTGCAAATTGGCTAACAACTAGCAACTTTATTCCTGCCATCGCCCCAGCAAAAGAGGATGATGATGATGGTGATGTCCCCCTACGGCAACGCCAGGCCCGGAAACTAGATTGAGCTTTTCTTGAAGAGAGCTTTTGGTGCTTTCTACCTTGGCCTTTCTTTATTATTTCTTGAGTACTGAATACTTCGTAGAGGTCTGTTTGTGGCCTTCTGCTCTATTTTTTTTGTTGCACTTGATACTACACAGAGAGTCTGTTTGTGGCTCTCTGTTATCTTTTTTAATCTTTTTACAAAACTGCCAGTATTTTTTGCTTCTGTTTTGAGCAATGTTTCTGATCTTCATAGTCACAATTTTCCAACATTTGCATGCTTGTATAATTGAACTGCTTTTTTATGCAGGCAACTTAAATTAACACAAGCATAACAAGGTGCCCCATCTATAATTGAGCTATCAGGAAGTAGCGAGGTGCCCATCTTCTCACTTGGCGAGCTTCCTTTTGGTTCTCGGGGAGGTCGAAGTGTTTAAGAAATCTGAAGATTAGGTATCTCTAGTCTGCTTGACCCTCCATGACTAGGCTTTCTTAATGATCAATGCTAGGAGAGTGTAACTGCTCTATGAGTAGCTCGGCATTGGTTCCAGCTACCTCTCGATAAACTTTGGATCGTGTGCCTACTTATGAATTTTGCTCTCTTGGAATCTACTCAATGAGGAAGTAGTCAAGTTTTGAAATCATGTCTCCTACTCTTTTGAGATACTTGACCATATTATCTTCTCTTACTTCATATTCTCCAACGACGTGGCTAGCTACAACTTGTGAATCTATTTTGGCTTGTAATTTCTGCACTTTGAGAGCTCTTATAAGCCTTAGACCTACTAAGAGAGCTTCATGTTCAGATTCTTTGTTCGAGGTTGGGAAGTTGTACTTCACAAAGTAAGGGATTCTCCCACTCTTAAGGCTGATTAGTACAATCCCTGCACCTGAATTCTCTTTTTCCATGGACCCGTCTGTGAACATGGTCCATATATCATTTTCACAAGTGCTTGTGTGCTCCAGTGAAGCTTTGGAACATTTTTCTACTAAGTCTGAGAGAGCTTGAGCTTTGATGGCCTTCCTTGGTTCGTACTGGATTTGGTATCCTGAGAGCTCGAGAGAACACTTAATTGTCCTGCATGAAAGTTCATTCTTTGCCAGGGTTTGTTTCAGCTGTAAGTTAGTTAGGACTCTCATCGAGTAAGCTTCAAAATATGGCTTTAACTTCCCTGTGGTGATAATGATGAGGAACAAAAATTTCTCGAGGTCCGTATATCAAGTTTCTGGACCTCGGAGTAAATAGCTAACATAATAAATAGGAAATTATTGACCTCACCTTTCTACTATTAATATTGCACACACTGTCTTTTCAGTTGCAGTCAGGTACATACAGATTTCTTCTCCTGATATCAGGGAAACAAGTTGAGGAGGTTTGCCCAGAAAATTCTTTAGCTTGATGAATGCCTCCTGACAGCTTTCAGACCAATGAATGTTCTTTGGCTTTTTTATGACTTCATAAAATTTTTCTCCTTTGTCTGCCATCTTGCTGATAAAGCATCCTAGTGCTGCCATTTTTCCTGCCAGACTTTGCACCTCCGTTAGGTTTCTAGGAGGTGCCATATCCAGTAAAGCTTTGATCTTGCCTAGGTTCACATCGATGCCTCTCTCCGAGATCATGAAACCTAGGAACTTTCCCGCAGAAACTCCGAAGGTGCATTTCTCCGAGTTGAGCTTCATGTGAGCAGCTTGCAGGGTTTGAAAAGTTTCCTGGATGTCTTCCATGAAGTCTTCTGTAGTTTTGGATTTGACTACAATGTCATCCACTATGTTCTGTCCTAGCCGCTTCTTTAAGACCTTGTGCATTGCTCGTTGAAATTCTGCCCTGGTGCGTTTCAAACCAAAAGGCATCTTGGTGTGTCAATAGGTCCCGACCTCTATGACAAAAGAGGTCGTCTTTTGCATGTCCTCAAGAGCTATCGGAATCTGGTGGTACCCTTTGTATGCGTCAAGGAAGCATAGGCACTGGTATCAGACTATGGAGTCCACCATCTGGTCGATACTAGGGAGGGGGTAGGAATCCTTCTAGCAATAGTTGTTAAGTGTGGTGAAGTCCACACACATTCTCCCCGTCCTTTCCTTCTTTAGGACCATATCTGGATTGGCTAGCCATTCTGGGTATACCACCTCTTTCAAGATTCCTGCGCCGAGAAGAGCATGGACTTCTCTTGCAATGACTTCATTGTGTTTGGGTATAAAGTTTCTCTTCTTTTGCTTAACCGGTTCAACATCTGGCTTGATCCTGACCTTGTGTTATGTAATTGTTCGGTCAACTCCCTCGAGGTTGCTAGGCTGCGAGGCGAAGACATTCAAATTTTCTTCAAGGGAGTCCACTAATTTTCCCTTGACTTTTGGAGGTAAAAGCTCTCCAATATGAATCCCTTTCTCAGGGAATTTAGGGTTGAGAAAGACTTTCTCTCCTTTTCCAGTCACTTGAATTCAGAGGTGGTCATCCTTTTTTGGGAGGTCAATGCACTCCTCGTGCTTGGGCTCTAGGGAGCTTTCTTTCTTGTAATACACGAAGTAAGATTCTGCAGCCATTTGTCTATCCCTTTCAAGTGTAATCCAAGTGCTACCGACCGGTGCACCATTCGGTGCCAGATACCAAGAAGATGATGTGATCTCAATTCCAGTAGCCATTTGATGCAACATTCGGCCCCGGATGGCCCTTGGACAACCAACCCTTCGTTTTTCTTCAATGCAATCTTGACTCTTTTTAGACGATTTCACTTGTTGTAATGACTTTTCTTTATGTTTTAAGCTAGTTTAGATTGTCAAACCAGTCTCTAATCATTCCTAGGGTTTCTTAGTGTTGAGACAATAAGTAGTTCTGCATTTATAATTTGCAAGACATCTTATTCTAGAAACACATTTTCAATCAATTGAGAGAATCCTTTTGGATTAAATACAACTTTTCTTGAGTGTTCATCTAAAAGCTCTTCTAGGGTTCTTAGTGAGACTCTAGGGATCATCAATACTTAGCTAGAGTAATTGATTTGAATTGGGAATTCAATCCATTGGAACATATTGTTGGACATTATGGTCAATGGCCTAACTTGAATCTCTAGTACGAAGTCTTGGGTGGATCTCAACTTGGGTGTTTGATTTTTGATTGAAGAAGGAAGGCTTCCTTTAAAATTTGAGATCACATCATCTTCTTGGTATCTGAGCTTAGGTTTTTCATCAAGAGGTTTGCCTATCATTACTTTCTTTCTTGTTTTAGTGTAAGATCTTGTTGTTTCTTTGAAATCCTATGATCTTATGTGTTTTTGTGTTTGATCCTTACATTAATCCCAGTTTTCCTTCTTGTGATCCATTGTGAATTGTGGAATTGTGTCCGAGACCAAAAATCAAGGTCCATTTGTTTGGTGATTCTACTTCTTCTAGAATCTCAACAAAAACAAAAAGCACAAAAAAGAGAGATCAAAGATTTCCAAACCAGAAAAACTAAACAAAAACTATAAAAAACAAGAACAAAAGAAAAAATTTGAAATTGAATTTGATTTACGATTTGGAGGTTGAAATTCAATTGATATGTTAATCAAATTGATGGGTAGAGCATTGTGGTATATTGCATAGAAATTGCCTATTTCCCTATTGGAATCTTGTTATTGATCATATTCAAATTGTTAAAAATTTGGATCACAACTCTTTGACCTCAAGGTGTGTGATAAAATGCCAATTCTCTACTCTCTTTGAATTCCAAGTGTTTGATCATTTGTCTTGTGTTCATTGACCATTCTTTTTGGAACTCTTATCTCTTTGAATCTTAAATGTTGGAAGATATGAACTATTTGCTTTGAGTTTTTGATGTTTGATTTGATTGGCTTGTTGAGTAATTGACTACTCTTGAAGTTGCATTAAAAACTTGAAGAAGAGATAAGAGAGGTAAAAGGCGTAAGAGGGTGAGCACATTAGAGCTAGAAAAGGCCATTTCTAAGAGTGATACACAAGTGGAATTGTGAGGATATACAAATTCCCCTGTTTTTGTTTGTTCATTTTGTAGGTACATCATGTATAAATTTTCAACTCAATCATCTTATTATGAGGAAAGAATGGAGACATCATATCATAGTTCTTCTAAGAATTATGTGCCATATGAAGCGATTGGAAGGAAGAGCCAACAAACGCATCCATCTAGGAGGAGATTTGAACATATGGAGTATGATGATGGTTACTATTATGATAATGAAGGGAGGGCAAGAAGATTTGGAAGAAAAGGCCAATGTAGACATCTTGGTAGCCATCATAAGACCATTCCATATTTCTATGGTACATTTGATCCGAAAGTTTACTTGGGAAAGAAAGGTAGAACTTATGTTTGCAAAGTATGACTACCTGGAAGGAAAAAATATGGGGCTAGTTGTTGATAGCCTTGGGAGAGAAGCCTTAGCATGGTGAAAATATCAAAGAATGCTTGGAGTATATATTACTACATGGAAAGGATTGAGGAAAAATATGAGAGAAAGATATGCACCAAAGCTCTACTACATGGTTGTTACTCAAGGATCCAATAGTGTGAAAGAGTACCATGAAGAGTTGAAAAATGCATTGAGGAGAGCTAAAATAGTGCAGTATGAAGAAGACAAAATGACTAGCTTTCTCAGTGGCTTGAATCAAAATATTTGGGAATTAGTTGAGCCGTAGTACTATGACTATCTTGAAGATATGGTTCACATGACCATTAAAGTTGAAAGACACTTGAACAAGAGGAAGACAATACATGCGAAGTAATGGTCCTCCTTCAACATCTAAGTTATGGCCATACCAAGTAACTTCATGCCATCTTCTTCACTTGTGACTACGTGTTTGATGTGTCAAGACAAGTCATACATGATGAGGTTTACAAGCATGATTATTCTTTGTTTGGTGGAATGCTATATTCATGCCTATGTATTCTATGTGTGAATTGTTGATAATTGATAGTTGTGGGAATAACTTGGAATCCTATTCTTGTGAATTGAGATATTTGAATGACTTTCGGAAATATATGAATGAAATTTCAAAGCTTCTCTTGGATGATCGATTATTGTGGATATTTGATGTTACCATCCTTGATTCAAACTTTTATCCTTGTTTTATCATGTGTTTATTCCTTGTTAACTCTAAGTCATTGATTATCTTGTGTGGAATCTATTTCATTGTTGATGTGAGAAGAATGTTTAAGCTTATTGAAAATCATTATTTGTTGGAAAATTGTGAAGAAGCTTGTGAATTTCATGATAATATGCTTAAAGAAGGTACTTCACATGTTCTTGAGTGTTCTAAGCATGAAGAAATTCTTTGGTTGGTCGAATCTTAAAAGTCATGAAATTACCTTTGAGAGCTCCTATGGTAGTCCTAAGTCCTTAGATATCTATTTCAAAAAGCATGTTGTAGGACTACACATGAAAAAGATATCTATGATTATGGGAGTATACTTGTTGAATTTTTGTGATAAGGTATATCAATATCTTGAGGAGAAATTGATCTTTAGTGAAGGTGATAGACTTAATATTGATGAAATCTATTATCTATGAGTTTAGTCACTATTTCGAATGTTTGTTGGAACGACTTGATGATTCAGATTATGTTTTGTGTCATGAATAGAGATATGTTGAGATTTTGCAAATCTTTGACATATCCCCTGTTTTTAGAGAAGCATAATGATGTCCATCTTGATAATTTGAAGAGATTTAGCATATGTGAAGAGTATCTACTTATTCCTGTTATACATATGTTTAATGCTTTTGAAGGAGGACATGTACATGATATGTCAAGGGATTATATATTGAGTTTATTGTGCTTTAATGCAAGACTTAGAGAACCTTTATATCATGGTTTATGGGGTCATAGACCAATGGAATTTTTTTTTTTTTGCTTTAAATGATAGAACCTTTAAGTGGCTTGTATTCCTCATCTGTGATATTTCTTCTAATGAGCTTATTGAATGAGAGGAGGAATACATATCTATAAAAGAGAGACCACCACCCCTAAGGAATTGTATGATAAGGCATAATCAAGTTCTATCCTCCATGAAGAATGGCATGAAGTTACTTGGTAAGTAGTCTTTTGAATCTCCAATCCATGTTAGTGATCATTCTCTTTTTGATGTAGATGAAGCAGATTCGAGGACGAATCCTTTTGAAGTGAGGGGAATGATGGAGATCCGACACCTAAGATACCTTTCGGGCCAATTACGAGAGCTAGAGCATAAAAGTTATGGCAAGCATTGATCACATTTGTTGAAAGGAGAGGAGATGCTTGATTTCTCAACAATCTTTCAAGAACAACCATTAAAGGATGAAGAGCAACTACGGAAGGAATTCAACTGGTTGATGATAAGATATCAATGAGGATTGTACAATCAAGGAACAAGCCCTTGGGGGCTTTGGGAATCAAGTTGGAGAACCTTTGAAGGTTTGGGAAGAAGTTGGCAAGGTGCAAAACGAGTGTGGGGCAGAGTTGGCACGACCAAGCACTAGATGGCACAGAAGAGCACCTTCCGGCACTCTAGAGTAAAAGATCCAACACCGGATCTCAACACCAGACAGTTCCATAGGATTACAGGCGTGCCACCTGCTACCAGTTGATAACTTTTCCAATTTTCCCCTGTTTTGGTCCCATTGTGATCTTGACCCTTTTAGACGATTTCACTTGTTTTTAACGACTTTTCTCTATGTTTTAATCTGGTTTAGATGGTTAAACAAGTCTCTAATCATTCCTAGGGTTTCTTAGTATTGAGGCTATAAATAGTTCTCTATCTTGTAATTGTTAAAAAAGCTTATTCTACAAACACATTTTCAAACAATTGAGAGAATCCTTTTGGATTAAATACAACTTTTTTTTAGTATTCATCTAAAGGCACTTCTAGGGTTCTTAGTGAGACTGTAGAGAACTTCAATACTTGGCTAGGGTAATTGAGTTGAATTGGGAATTCAATCCACTAGATCATATTATGGGACATTATGGTCAATGGTTCTAGCTTGAACCTCTTGCATGAAGTCTTAGATGGATCTCAAATTGGGTGTTCTGATTTTTTATTGAAGAAGGAAGGGTTAATTGAAATTTGAGATCACATCACCTCCCATCGTACATGGGTCCTTCGTGTCCCATTTCGAGGACTAATGACTTTTCGATCGCCCTTTGTTGTCTCTTTTGGGTGCTGAAACAAAACCAGGGACTTTCTTCTGGACTGTTGTCTCTTCAGCATTTAACAGTTTCTCCAGGAGTGACTGCCACTCCTTTATGGTTCTTACTGGCTCCTTGGCCAGCATGAGGGCTATGTACCCCCCTTGCAATCCCTGCTTGAAGTTAGTGATGTAGATGGAATCATTCTCCATCTCAATCTCTACCATCTCATCATATGAAGAGACTGTAATAGCTTCTTGTACTCTCTCCAAACATTTGTTTAATGATGAAGAGGTCATTGATATCTTTCTGACTACTCGTGCTGGTCTAATAATTTTTCATGAACAACTATTTCAACTGTGTCCAGCTTCAGATGCTTGCCTCTGGGATGCCTTTGTTCCAGGACTAGGCCTTCTTGGTTTTTTTTGACCGGAAGGCTCTACATTTAACGTGGTCAAGGTACTCAAACATCTCCATGTAGGACACATATTCATCTATGTGTTGCAGTGGCTCACTTGTGCCATCATATTTTGCCTCCAGTTGTGGAGCTTTAAATCCTGTTGGCATACGAGCTGCCCGGATACTATGGACAAACGGTGAAGGCTTTATGAGGTCCACATTGCTCTGTACTTCTTGATCTCCATTTCTTCCTTGATTGGCTGGGGGAGTCACTCTTCTAATGGATTGGGGGCTATCCCCCTAGAGTCATTGCCTGTCCTTTCGATCAAGCTTTGACAAGGGGGTATCCTTTCTCCAAGAGGAGTTCACAACGAGCTCCCCTGCTTTTCAAGACCAGCATCCTATCTTTGACCCTGTGATATGGTAGCTCGGTTGATATGGTAGCTCGGTCATAACCCCTTCCGTTGCTTAGGATTTTTCTATGGTCGGCCACAGGTTAGATTCTTCACCCCCGTGTAATCTCCTATGCAAGACCTATGCTCTGATCATTCTGATTCGGTCGAGGGTCATTCCTTGCTTCTGAAAGAAAAGGATGATCAGGCTGAGTGCATCTAGCCTGACCCCGAGGTGGCTACGAATCTCTTTTTGAAGGTATACAAGTGCGCCTTGTAGACATGTAGTCTTGCCTGCCTGAGATCCCTTCTAAGGCCCCCACCATTCGTTTAAGGAGGTCTGCTGGTGTTGATATATGAGTCCTCATAGATTTCTGTGACCTAGGGTTACTGCCATTGGCAATTTGGTCAGGGTGCCCTTAGGCCTCTCTTGCATAGGTGGAGGGTTCACTTGGGCCTTCCGAGATGGACCAAACTACGATGGCCATGGTTGTTCCTCTTGGGTAGTCGACCCTGGACTATTGTTTTCCACAAGGAGCAGGCCTTCAGGCATTGTTTCTGAAGTGCACAGTTGCGTCCTACTGGGTGGTCTACCCCCAAGCGGTGGTTGAATGTGTGTCAGTTCTGATTGAGTCATCGGGTTTTTTCCTTTTTTTTCTTTTTTTGTAAGGAAGAAAGCTAGGCTTTTTGTATGTGTTATTCCCACAAATGGTGCCAAAAGTGAAGGGGTTTGAAAGTGAACACTGGGTCACCTGAAAACCGTGATAACGACAATAACAACTTGAGAAGAAAGTGAACTAGTCACTGCATTGGGCTATTGCTTGGGGAAGAACTTTGATGTCTAAATCCGTGTTCCGAGAGTAAGCTTGTGTAATTAATTCCCAAAAAGACTGTCCATGTCTATAGACTATTCACCATTTGATTATTTATTGAGAAGAAATTACTTACCTCTTAGATTAGGGATCTTCTATTACATGACAATAGGCAAAAGGATGATTGTGAGATTATATCGGATCCCGCCAATTGCTACTAGAATCAAGGAGCTTTCCTTGGTTGGGATATCTTGCCATTCATGTCTCTATTGAGAGCTACGAGCTCGCCAACCGACCTCTAGACTAACTTCGTGACCTGCTCGTGGACTTCATGGCTTTCGATTATCCCTTCTGGGAGGTCACGCCGAGTGATCGTAGGCTCATAGTTGTTGCTAGGAGTAGTGCACAGTTGGTCGTGGCAGGTAAGATGTATGGGACAGATCGGAGCTTACCAAGTTGAAGGTCGTGGTCTGGTAAGACCTCTCTGAAGCTCATTTAGGAGATCAGTGACTTTGGAAGTTAGTGGTAGCAGGGCGCTGCCCACCTATCCGTGTTGACTTCATGAGTTTGACTTTCAAGTATTGAGGGTTTAGGGCCTTGAGCCCATTAGGGCTAAGTTATGTCCGGTTCCTGCTAGTTTAAGTTGACTTGTCCGGATCGTACCCGTTTCTCCAATCAAATTTAGTTATATTTCTTTTCAGATTGATTAATTCAATATTTATATTGTTACATGGCTTATTTGTAGGTTGTGTATGTTGATTAAATTAGGAACAGTTTTTTTTTTTTTTTTTTGTAGATTTGAATACAATATAATAGAGCTTTGAATTCTGATCATGGTTGGATGTATAATAATAGATAGGGTTTTGAATTTTATAATAGGTGTAAAAGTTTTTATTGAAAAAGCAAGTAAATTGGAAGTATATTTGCAAACCAAGACAATTAGATGTCCGTGTACAAGGTGCACTAATAAGAATCACCAAAACCTAGATATTATTAAGTATCATTTTGCTTAAGAGCTTTTTTGTTTAAAATTGTAATGTATGGAGATCAAACGGTGAGGATAGAAGACACCAACAAAATGGTTATGGTTCTTCATCTACCACTCCTCAAATAAAACTGTCGATGGTAGAGGATGCAGCTTCTAATTTTTTTGTTGAGGCTCAGGATGATTTTTTTAATATGGAACAAGACCAAATCCAGAAGCCAAAAAATTCTTTGAGTTACTTGTAGCAGCTATTGAGCCTTGTGGGAACGAAATATAAAATTATCTTTACTATCAGTCGTGTCATGAGTTTTGAACATCAAGTCTTCACATAACATGTCTGAAGGATGTTTCAATGATGTATCAATTTGTAGATGATGCCTTGCTAGACAACCACCAATTTTCCAAGCACATTTGATGAAACCAATAAAATTATGTCTTCATTAGGAATTTAAATTGTCAAGATAAGTTGGTTGCTCAGAACTCGAAAATTTTTTGTACCTCATTATTGTTACCTCAAGGAAATGAAAGCCATATTTGAAGCTTACCCCATAAGAATATTAACCAATTTACCATTTAAACAAGCTCCAGCGAAACCCAGACTATAGGGCAGGACAATGAAGTGGTCTCTCGAGCTCTGGGGATATCAAATTAAGCTTGCGCCAAGGAAAGAAATCAAAGCTCGAGCTCTCTCAAACTTTGTACAAGAATGCACAATGGTTCCATTGGAGCTCACAAGCACCTTTGAAAGCAACGTCTGGACAATGTTTATAGACGGTTCAACAAAAAAAGAAAATTCAGGTGCGAGAATAGTACTGATCAGCTTTGAGGGAGTGAGAATAACGTACTCTATGAAGTATAACTTCCCAACCTCAAATAATGAATTTGAATACAAAGCTCTCTTAGCAGGTCTAAGGCATATAAGAGCTCTCAAAGTGTAAAAACTACACGTTAAAATTGATTTGCAGGCCATAGCCAGCCAGGTTGCAAGAGAATACGAAGCTAGAGAGGACAACATGATCAAATATCTCAGAAGAGTAACGGATATCAAGTCCAAACTCTAATATGGATTCTACCGGTCTTTCCCGATCCTAGTAGGCATTGGGTTCATCTCCTCCATAGAAGGGTGGCACCGTTAGCTTGATGCTCCCTAAGTTTTGGTCAGCTTCTTCTTCTCTTCTTGTCCTCCTTGGTCTATCATTGGCATAGAACTCATTACCTTCTTCTTCACTCGTACTTTCTCTTCCTCTTGTTGCTCTCGGAAGTTCCTTCTTCTTGGCTGGGTTCTTTGGTGTTGTCCCCTTCCTTTCCCCTTTGAGGCATTTGGTTTCTCATAGGAGGAATTGGAGGTAGGCCATCCATGGTGTCCATTCTTAACTCAAAGTGGTCCATCCTAGTGTTGACATTTCTCCTTAATTCTCCTATGTTGGAGTTCATGTTCTCAATTCTCTCCAAGATGGTAGATAGACCAACATTGTCTTCTCCCATGTTTGATGCTTGTGAAGATGGTGAAGCTCCTTGTGTCATAATGGCCTTCAAGAACAATTGATGTGATTCACTTGAATTATGGCTGGAATTTCAACATCCATCTATCCAAACCCATGGTCACTCATAATCTGAAATTTTGCCCAAGACTTCAACAAGAGATTCAAGCTAGTGACTAATGACCATGATTGCCTT